>JADRCC010161364.1:0-15286 GCA_019843855.1 Hylomyscus alleni | reverse complement strand
ACAACAAGAGGGGAGGGAGGGGAGGAAGGGGAGGGAGGGGGAGGAGAGGGAGGAGGGGGAGGAAGGGGAGGGAGGGGGAGGAGGGGGAGGAGGGGGAGGAAGAGGAGGAAGGGGAGGGAGGGGAGGAGGGGGAGGAAGGGGCCTGGGATGGGGACGAGAGAGGATCATGATAGACGAATCTGATGAAAGCACATTACATGTGCATGTGAAACTGTCACCATGAAACACATAATGTATAGTTAATACAGAATAAATACTATGTATTAATATTAACATTACACACATAATACATGTAACACATTATGTACAATATAAAATGTATAATTAATATAATTAATAAAACACAAAATGTATGATTAATATAATTAATATGTTATGCATAATATAATTAATATTGCTAATAAAAAGCCAACCCTTGCCTTTGCCATTCTGCCTTTGTGTTTGGGGATTTCTTGTGATATTGTATACACAAGCAGGAGGCTTTGCCAAGAGCCAGCCCGGGATGGAATGGTTCGAAGGACACAGCGTTGAGCATAGAGGTAGCCTTAAGGACTGATGGTTTCTGGACTTCTAACTCTCTAACTATACTGACTGCTTGCCTTTAACATCTTCAAAATCCTAAAAACTTTCTGCTTATTCTATGGTTAAAAACCACTGACTTGAGTGACTAACGCCTGTTGCCTAGCAGCGGGGAATTAAGTAAAATATGTATTGCTATCACTCCCTTCTCGGTCCAGGCAGCTGGAAGCCTCTCTGGCGAGGCTGGTTAACTCCTTGGAAACTAGAGAGGAAGGAAAGGAAAAGAATTAAGATGCTTTATGCAGGCAAATACACAAGACACGTATGTATTCATACATACATTTACATGTATATGTCTCATACATCCCATAAGTATTTGTGTATGCTTACATAAACACTTAAACCTACACACATACATATAGACAAACAGGTATATACACTTTGGTGGAAGAACAGATGGATGGATGGATGGATGGATGGATGGATGGATGGATGGATGGATGGATGGGGCAGAGCTCTTCAAGCCAAACTATTCAATCAACAATTTTATTTCTTTTCTCTGGCCTTTTTATACCTTCTTGGACAAAAAAGTTCTTTAGCAAATAACCCCAGAGAGAAAATGTTACATGAAATGGGGGTTACAGAAGGCTGCTGATATTAAGTCCAAAGCAGTGTTTCATTCTGTATGTGCATTAAAAAGTTCAAAGCAACAGTTTTTCTTTTTAAAGATTTATTTTTCTTTTAGGTATGTGAGTACACCGTTGCTGTCTTCAGACACACCAGAAGAGGGCATCAGATCTCACTACAGATGGTTGTGAGTCACCATGTGGTTGTTGGGAATTGAACTCAGGACCTTTGGAAGGGCAGTCAGTGCTCTTAACCACTGAGCCATCTCTCCAGCCCCAAAGCAAGAGTTTTTACATGGCTTTGCCTTATTATAGTGCATACCTGTGGCTATATCCTTGAGCCTAAATGTATTTCCTTGAACCTAAATTTGTTCCATCTATTTCTTTTTTTTAAGTGTAATTATGAAATCTCATTGTATTTCTTATTATGCAGCCACTACTTACAATTATGAGGAATGAGCACAGTCTATTCTTGATTCTTAATTTGCTATGTCTTTCTAGCAAAGTAACTAAGACTATCTCTTAAAACTTTCTTCCTAGCCAGGCGGTGGTGGCGCACACCTTCAATCCCACCACTTGGGAGGCAGAGGCAGGTGGATTTCTGAGTTCCAGGCCAGCCAGGTGTACAGAGTGAGTTCCAGGCCAGCTAAGGCTACACAGAGACAGAGAAATTCTGTCTCAAAAAACCAAGAAACAAACAAACAACCCCCCCAAAAAAACCCTAAAAACCAAAAACCAAATCTCCCTTTCTTCCTAAAATTATTTGAATCAAATCAGGAATTCTATAGAATCATTAAGTCACCTAAGCATCATTAATTCATAAAGTTCATCTTTATGTTGATCTGCAGGAAATATGATCAATAGGATAGGCTAATGGCCAGGATTATTATATTAATGAACTAATGACAAGGAAGGCATATCAGTTGCAAGATGCAGTCCTGAGACAAAGTTTCTTTGGAACACTTCCATCAAATTCACCCAACATAGACCACGCAAAAACAGTAGGCCACCTCTAGGAAGGCCACCTGTTAGCTTTAGCCCATCCTAGGTACTTCTAATAGGATTTTATTATTTGTGACAGTTGCTATTGCAGTATACCAGAGGCTGGGTGACTTAAATGACAGAAATATACTTTTTCACAATTCTGGAGATTAGGAGAAAATGCCTGTGGGCAAGGCATTCTATTGGTTAATGTTTGGTGTTGGAGGTACTAGCTTACTATGGGCAGGGCCACTCCTGGGCAGGTGGTCCTGTATTGGTATAAAAAAAACAAATTGAGAAGGTTTCAGGGAGCAAGCCAATCAGCAGGGTTCCTTCATAGTCTCTATTTCAGTTCCTGCCTCTAGGTTCTGCCTGAAATTTAGCCCTGACTCCCTTCAGCGATGGACTCGTTACACAGAAGTGAAAAGCTAGATAAAGTCTTTCCTCTCTACACTGGGCTGGTTTTATTTTTTTATTTTTATTTTTATTTTTTATTTTTTACTGGCCTGGCTTTGTTCCATGGTATTTTTCACAGAGCTAGAAAGCAAAGCAGACATCCATCAGGAAAATAGAATAATTATAGACATATATGCATCTAACAATAGGTCTTGAATATACAGGCATACTAAGAAGAAAATAGTAGACATAGTAATGGGAAAGACAGATGATTCAACAATATTAATTAAAAGTTTCAAATATACTACTTTCTTTTTATTATTAATTAATTATTTTATTTATTTACATTCCAAATATTGCCCACCTCCTCCAGAACTATTCCCAGAGTTCTTCTCCCAAGCCCCCTTCCCTGGGGTAAGTCTCTAAGATTGGGTGCATCCTCTCCCACTGAGGCCAGACAAGGCAGTCCTCTGCTACATATGTGCTGGAGGTCTCAAACCAGCTGTGTTTGCTCTTTGGTTGGTGACTTAGTCTTTGGGAGTTCCCAGGGGTCCAAGTTAGTTGGCACTGTTGGTCTTCCTATGGGGTTGCCATCCCCTTTAGTTCCTCCAATCCTTCCTCTAACTCTTCCTTAGGGGTCTCCAACCTCAGTTCAATGTTTTGCTGTGAGCAAACACGCCGCTTTCTGTTTTAGACAGATCAATAGGAAACGAAGGACTTGAAACACTTCCATGAAGCTGGAGACTTAATAGACAACTATAGAACATACTGCCTATCTGGTACCTACTCGTTTTCGGTCCATGCTCTTCCTTAGGATAGACCAATATGTTAGACTATAAATTAGTATAGATGAATAAAAATATTGAAATCACATAAAACATGTACTATGGCCATAAAGAAATGCAATTAGAAGTTAATAACATGAATTTTGTGTTTTCATGAAAAACTAAAATTAGAAAATACATACCTGAATAACCAATGGTAAAAGAAAAAAAAAAGCACAAGAAATTAGAAAACATGGAGATGAATGAAAATAAAGATACAATGAACACTTATAAAATTCAGTTAAAGGACAGCCAGAGGGGAATTTGTTGCTATAAATGTCTTTATCAAAAGAAATCTCAAGTGGTTCAGCTTTGAAATTTAAACCTATTGAGGGAAAAAGGCAAAGTAATCTAAAGAAAGGAGGATGAAGAAAAATGGAAAAATGAGAGTGAAAGTCCAAAGGCTAAAACAAAAAAAAAAAAAGGAAAGATAATGAAGAGAATCGGCAAAGCCTAAATTCTCTTCTTTGGAAACATCAAAAAAGTTGATAGATGTTTTAGCTAGAATGCTAAAAAATAAAAAGGCTAGTTGCTCAGTTGGTTAAGATGCTTGTGGCTAAGCCTGATGATCTGAGTTTTCTGGGCCCCTCCTAGAGGAAGAAGAGAACAAACTCCTACAAGTTGTCTTCTAATCTCCATATATGTGCCACGGCACCCACTTGCATGCACATGCGTATGCAGTAAATAAATAAACTTAATAATTTAAATGTTAATAAGAGAGAATACACAAACTAACAAAACCAAGCAGGAAAGTGAGATCACTGCTACTGACCGTAGAAATAAAAATAATCATACTAATGTGTGATCATTAGGACTGATTGTCAAATAGAATCATCTAGGAGACAGATGTCTGGGATATTTATGAAGATATAGATATATAACGCTATACTGGGTTGACAGAGGTGAGAAGACTTATCTTAAATGTGAGCAAAGCCATCCCATGGCAGGGGTCCTGGTCAGAATAAACACAAGTAGTGAGCTGAGCACCAGTATTCATTTCTCTGTGTTTCCTGATTGCTGTTGTGATGGGACCAGAGAGCTTACACGTGCCTGCCGGGTCATGGCAGACCGTAGCCTCAGATTGTGCACCAAAGCAACGCTTTCCTGTTTAAGTTACCTTCATCAGGTGTTTTGACACAGAACTTAGAAAAGTAACTAATACGCAGGGATACATTCCAAACCACCATATATCAACATATTAAATGTTTTAGATAAAATATAAATTTCCATGTAACGAATGAAACCATTTAAACAACTCAAGAAGAAATGGAACATAGAAAAATCTGTGTAGAGATAGAAAGTTGGATGTAGACCCTCTAAAATGTCCTTGGTTGACTTGTCCACAGAAAAGATACGCTAAAGTTCTAGCTTGGTAACTCAGAAGGGAATTCTATTTGGAAATCAAGTTATTGTAGAGAGTAATTGCTCCAATGAGCTCATATCAAGAAGGAATGGGTTCCTTAATCTAGTGTGAGTGTAGTTCTTAGGAAAAATGGAGAGACAAGCATAGACAGGGACAATGTGATAGCGTGAGAGGGGAGGATACCCATGTGCTGATGGAGGAAGAGCTTCCTGTTATGCATCTATCCAAGCCAAGGTATGCTGATAGTTGCTGGACAACATCAGAAACCAGAAACTTGGGGACAGATGGTACCCTACAATTTCAGAACCAGCATGGTTCTGTCAACACGTTGGCTTCAGTCTTTTTGCATCTAGATCCAGGAACCAACATATCTATTGCAGGATGGCATATAGTCCTTTTTGACTATGATGGTAGTAGTAGCCTTAGGAACAATTTAAGAAATTGAGTTTGCAATCTTAAGACTTTCCACAAAGTATAATTCAAGCCAGGATGGCTTTCCTGGTGTATTATAGCAAATATTTGATGGTTAATTAGCATTACTTCTTCCCAAGGTCCTATAAAGGAAAGAATACATTATACCTTGTTTTCCTGTCATTGGAATACAAATATCCTCAGAAATACACAGATTATTTTTTTTTATGATTATAGACAGAAGAATTCTCATGGAATTCAAGAAATCAAGTAACTAAACAAGTAACTAAACTATACTATATTCAACTTTGATTTATCCCAGGAATATGAGGTTGTTTTAATCTTTGTTGACCAATAAGTGTGATACAGCTTATCTATAGAATAACTGACAAAAATAAAAATGCTATAATTTCAACAGAGATAGAAAAAGGCATATAAATAGGTTCGAATACTGAACTTTTTTGAAGATACTGAAGAAAACTAGAAGTAAAAAGGAACTTCCTAAACCAAAGATGAACATGCATAAAATACTCCTAACTCACACCATACTTAGTGGTGTGAAAACCAAATGCTTTCTCCTAAGATCAGATTCAGTACAAAGATGCCCGCTACCAATTCTTATACCCAGTACTGCATGACAGATGCTAGCCAGGACACTTGACAAGTGATGTCAAAATCTTCTGGCTAGCTTTCACAATGCAGGGTGATGCTATGTAGACTGCTGATATAGAAGGCATGACGACTACAATAATGATCAGCTTGGTAAAACATGCCAATTGGTGAAATAATGTCATGAATCTTATAGGTAACCAAACTATTTCTGATTGGATTTAAGGCCCATACCATTGATGGAACTCATATCTGGTGCTACATGTAGCTTGGGCCAAGGATCCGAGGCTTGTCAAGTTATAGGACTGAGGAAAGTTCCTACTTTTATTGTTTTGCTAAAGGGACATAGTATCAAACTACCATCTAAGTACTTATCTTTTTACCCATAGATTAGTGCATCTCTCAACCCTCATCAGAGAAGTTTCTTTTTTCAGTAGATGGTAATTAATATAGAGACCCACAACTGGTCAAGGCAGAGAATATGAGACCGTGGAGTGCTCAGCCTTAAATGGGACATCTATATCATTGCACTATTCCCAAGACTCAGGGGTCATTGCAGAAGAGGCATGATTGGAAGAGGCAGAGGCAGTGGATGACTGCAGTGAAATAATGTTTCCTAGACATCACAGAGCCGTGGCCCACATGAATGCACACAGCTGCTCTGTTGCCTGCACAAGATCTGCATGGGATCAAGTTGGTCAAAATTCCAGTGTGGACAGGGGAGGTCCTCAGCAAACTGCACTCCTGTATAATATTGGCAATTGAGGACTGCTAAGGGAGGAGTCAGTTCACTTCAGGGATGTGGTCTCTGGTAGATTGCTCATGCTACAGTAGATGGCCCTACACTTTGCCCGTGCAGGTATCACTAATTGGACCCTGTAGGATAAAAAAGAAGAGGATATGAACTTTAGAGACATGGTATATGGGAAGAGTGGAGGGGGCCAGTTGAGTCACAGGTATGATCAGGACGCACTGCGTGCATGTATTAAATTCTCAAAGAATCAGTAAAAGTATATTTAAAAATAGCATCAAGTCAGAAAGAATTACAACTCTTTGTAGGTTCAGATGGAATTTTCTTGTACATCAAAGTTTTAAATAAACTAACTTACAATGAATGATAATAAAATTTCTGTGAGGTTGTGTGGTATAAAGTCAATAGGTAAAAATCAATTCTGTTTCCAGACAGCAGTGTTTGGGGTTCCTAGGTCAGTTTCTATGTCCTGCAATACTTTTCTGGGCTTACTGATTGAGAATGATGAAAGCTAGGCAGAATATACACTGATCAGAAAGCAAGGGGTTCTCTAGCATGTTGCTTGGGAAATTCTTTAAAAAGAGTTATATATAGGGGCTGGGAGTGCTGGCTAAGCAGTTAAGAACACTTGAGATTTTTGCAGAGAGGGTGGGTAGTAGATCCTGGTTCAGTACTCAGAACCCACATGGTGACTCACAACCATTTGTAACTCCAGTCCCAGGGGATTCTATTCCCTCTTCTGGCCTATGTGTGCACACTCTTAATATGCATGTAAGCAAAACACTCACACACATAAAATAAATAAACATTAAAAAATTTTATATGTAACAATTTGAATTATTTTTCAGACAAAGTTTCTTTGTAAAGCCTTGACTGTCCTAGTACTTGCTCTGTAGACCAGGCTGGCCTTTTACCCACAGATGTTGGCCTGTCTCTGACTCCTGAATGCTGAGATTGGTGGTGTACACCACCACCACTCAGCTGACAGTTTGAAAATTTTTTTTATAGAAGATATTGAGATTTGAGTATGAACAGTAATAGCCTTAGGAAAAGCTAAAGGAATCAAGTTAGCAATCAAAAGTCTTCCCACAAAGTATAATTTAGGCAGGGATGGCTTCCCTGTATATTCCACGAAATGTTTATCTGAAAGGTTTTTGTCTCCAGGAGACCTTGTCAAAGTCCAGAAATCTTACTGGAGCTGCTGTGTCATTATACCAATCCATAATATACCAAGCCATGTACTTTGTACGGTTAGGAGCTTATGCAGCCACTGCAGAGATCAGAAATAGGGTTTACAAGGTCTGTCCCTAGGTTTATAGAAACAGTAAGGATTGCTGGGGAGAATTGATTCTCCAACATGTAGAGCTGTCTCCAAGTCATGCAGAGAGCACCAGGCATGGAGCCTTCATGAATGGTCATGAATGCAGGAATGAGTCTTTGATGATGTAGCTGCTTTTGAGTTGCCCCTGCTCCTATAAGTAATCTCTACCCATATTCCCATAAGGGACCTAGGTGAAATCTTTGGTTTACCAAGTTGAACCTTGGTGGATGCCTTACTTTGGTCAGTTATCAGTTCCCTGTTTGGTTAGGTAAATGACATCTGTTTACATCTCAGGAAAAGACATACAACATGGGCCACAAGGCTGTGTTCTACTTTGGTTTACCTGTTGCTGTGATAAAACAGTGATCAAAGTCAGCTTGGGGAAGGAAGGGCTTATTTGGTTTTCACATCCTGATCACGGTCCATTGCTGACAGGAACTAAGGCAAGAGCAGACATAGGAGCCATGGAAGAACACTGCTTACTGGCTTGGATTCCGTGTGTGTTGTTCAGCCCACTTTCTTAAAGAACCCCAGGGCCACCTCCCCAGGGATGACACTGCTGTGCCCTCTCACACATCAATCATTTATCAGGAAAATGCCTCCACAGACATGCTCGCAGGCCAGTCTGCTGGAGGCACTTGTTCAATTGAAGGTTTTTCTCATGAATTTGACAAAATCCAACTAGCCCAGGCTAGATTTCTAGTACGGTCTGTGGTTTCATGTTGCCCTGAAATGAATACAATGCCTGTTGTCTAACCAGTGCCCAGAGGTTGGGCATAGCCTGGATGTGTGAGAGAACAACTCTGTTCACTTGCTTTTATATCCTTTCCCTCATTGCCTTTCAAATTCTACTCAGCTGTTTTATGGCCCAAGTGATTTTATAAGACCTCAAGAGTAAACCATTCGTCTTTTATTTCACTGATTAAAATTCATCACGTCTCTAAAAAGGCCCACCAAGAACAGGAAAGATGAAGGGCTCAGAGATATGGACATGAGAGCTGTAACTGGTTGCCTGCCTTTGGAAACACAAGCCAATAGGCAGACTGTTATGGCTTCCTAGGATTGATTTTGTGACATGTGAACATTTCCATCGGCCACAGTGGTGATTTTTAAGTGGGTACTCACTTTGACACTTGTCACCAAGTAGCTTTCCAGAGAATGCAATTTAGAGGGGTTTTTGCCTTATTGGTCATTACAGAAGGAACATTTCCTATCAGAGTAACTGTCATTGATGAATCAGACCTTTCTGGCTGTTCCTCCTTGCTGGATACTACAAGGCACAGAGGTATACAAAGGGTTACAAATCAAAATAGGATTTCCTACTCTACACGTGGGCATGTCCTAGGATGGGGGGTCTTTCATCTTCCTCGTTTATTTTATATCCATTAAATTGACTTTAAGAGTCACCTCGCTTCTTTTCAACTGAGAGTCATAACCAAGGCCAACAAGGAAGCTGTTTTCCTACCAACTCAAGCATCAAGATGATTGTTAGTAACATCGAATCCAGCTTCCTCTCCTTTAGGAGGGTGAAGAGTTTTCAATGAGAGGAGGGTCATCCCTCAGGAGACTCATGGCCCTCTCCAGCAGACAGAGCCACAGTGGGGCTCCTTAGCCCTTCTACTTCCCAGAAGAGTCGTTTCAGGTACCATGTTCTTGGTTCATGTTCTGAGACCATTGCTATGCAGGGATGGTTGAGGAATTCTACCTGCCTCCGGGCAGTTGACAGCTACTGGCTGGCTGTAGGATTTGATTTAAGACTACAGCTCTGAAAGGGAGTGGTTAGTACACCTGAGTTAGCATTCAGAACATTCTCAGTCTTCAAAATGATTGATTTAATTTCCTTTCTGATCACAATTAGCCCATCTCCTACATCAACAAGAAATGGATTTCTGAGGAGAATTGTTTTAGTACAGTGTTCTCTTTGAATTTGAAATGTAAATAAATAAAACAATCAATAAAAATATATATAAAAAGGAAGGGTAGAAGGCCTGAAAGTAGACAATGTCTTTTTTTCAGAATTTATCTGCAAATGGTTATTTGATTGTTTATGTTGGAAGCCGTGTGTTGACTATACTAGCTTTAATAGAACAAGAGGTGCTTCATACAAAGCCTGTTTCATAATAAGAAGAATTCCAATCTCAAAGTTTTCTTTCCAATTCTTGTTTTTTAATTTTTTTGCTTTGTTTTGTTTTTAAATCCATTTTGTTTTTATTTTATTTTTTTTAACTTTTATTTCATTATGATGAGAAAAGTTACATGATTTCAATTTATCTGAATTTGTTAACATTTAAAAATATATTTTAAGTAAATAGAATCAAATCACATTCTTGTTTCCCTTTTGTACCCTAACTCCTCCCAGAGACCCCCCTTCAATACCTACAATATCTTTTTTGTTATATTCCTTAAAATTTATAAACTATTATAACAATAAAAATAAGTATTATAAAAGTTGTTTGATATAAAACAACAATCAATTTAACAGTCTTATATAAACTCGTCTATAGCAATAGTGAAAATACATTTTTCTCAATATAATTTTTTTTTCAAGACAGGGTTTCTCTGTATATCTATGACTGTCCTGGACCTCACTCTGTAGACCAGGCTGGCCTGGAACTCAGAAATCCGCCTGCCTCTGCCTCCCAAGTGCTGGGATTAAAGGTGTGTGCCACCACCGCCTGGCCTCAATATAAATTTTAAATAATTCCAAACATATTAACTGTAAATTTCAAAATAATACATCATAGCAAGGCAGTGGTGGCACACGCCTTTAATCCCAGCACTTGGGAGGTAGAGGCAAGTGGATTTCTGAGTTCGAGGTCAACCCGGTCTACACAGTGAGCTCCAGCTACACAGAGAAACCCTGTTTCGAAAAAAAAAAATACATCACTACGAGTATTTTCTTTCTTTTTTTTTTTTTTAAAGATTTATTTATTATATGTAAGTACACTGTAGCTGTCTTCAGACACACCAGAAGGGGGAGTCAGATCTCATTACGGATGGTTGTGAGCCACCATGTGGTTGCTGGGATTTGAACTCAGGTCCTGCAGAAGAGCAGTCAGTGCTCTTAACCACTGAGCCATCTCTCCAGCCCCCCCCCTTTTTTTGAGTATTTTCTTAAATGAACATAAATATATAAAGTCTTTTTGTTTGTTTGTTTTGTATTTAGTAGAGTTTAAAAATCTTGGCTCTTACTGTGGTACAAGCCCAAAATAAGAACAATTTTTAGACATTGGATTTCATTGTAATAAGGCTGTACTTCAATGACCCTCACATCACCAAAGGATTTTACCTCCATCGTAGCTAAGCTGAGAGTTGATAGTTCCATATAAAAAGCAGCTACACTTCACACACACATGCAGACATGCACACACACACATGCACACACTCACACATGCCCACCTGAGATGACACTTCTTCAAAGGGACTTCTTTCAGGATGATGACTATGCATAGATGATTAAGGTAGCTTTTCTTTCCATTGACAAAATCCTTTTTATCTGCAAACCAGTGTAAGTTAAAACAGACTTGCCTACATTTCAGCATCTATGCAATGCCTCCTGCTAAATTAAGACACTTTGTTTAAAACAACAATAATTCTTCAACCTTGGCCTCGCAGTAATCTGAGCTAACTTTGAAGAAAATTGCCTCATTTTGATCTATTTGTGATTGCTCTAAAGTACAGGATGGGGAAGCAGGAGAGTCCATTTCAGTAAATGGCCTTGTTTGGAGAAGAACTCTCTGCCCCTCTTCCTGTGTGTGGGCAGCCACAATAGCCACTCTTTCTAGCTGGGAATGATATGATCCTCTGGGTGCTCCTTGCATGAGCTTCTGATGGGTGGCTCCTGACTTCCCAGAGGACTCAAGGCAGGTACTACTCATGAGAGCTCATACGTGGGAGAGTCTGCTTCAATAACCTTCCTTCCCCCAACACAGCATGTAACCCTGAAGTAAACATGGGCCTTTCTAAGGGTTGTTGGAACACTCATGTTCCCAGTTGTCAGAGGTTTTTATTTGGTTTTGTTATGGTTCCATGTCCATGGTAGAGATCTTATGGAAGGAATGTGGCAGGGACCTTTCAAAAGTGCATCAGTTTCAGCTTTAGCTTTGGGAGGATTCTTTCTAATACCGGAGCTTTCCTATCTACCTGAAGGTACCCAGTGTCATGACACAGCCACGGTACCCATCAACTCACTCCTGCTGCAGTGACCTGCACAAGACCAATACAAGGTAGGACTTTTATAGGGTAGAGACTTGTGAGGTCCCCCCCCCCCCACTGAGGGGCTAAAGCCACACATTGGATATTGGAGCTACTACATCTATTACCAAATGAAGTTTTTAATGAAAAGGTAGAGTCACAACGCCACCCCCCACCTCCTACCCACCACCACATCCATGATTTGCTCTTTACGCTACCGGGGTCAACCATGGTGTCAAAATGCTGTGGCAAATTTCAGAAATGAGTTCTTTTGAGAGAAAGGAAGACAGAGAAAGAGAAAGAGAGAGAGCACTATACTCACATTGTTCTTCTTTTTCTTTTTTTAAGATTTATTTATTTATTATATGTAAGTACACTGTAGCTAGCTGTCTTCAGACATTCCAGAAGAGGGCGTCAGATCTCATTATGGATGGTTGTGAGCCACCATGTGGTTGCTGGGATTTGAACTCAGAACCTCTGGGAGAGCAGTCAGTGTTTTTAACCACTGAGCCATCTCTCCAGCCCCAACATTGTTCCTATTATAACACAGTTCATAAGTCTCTGTTTCAGTACCAGTCACTGCTGCTCTCTCTCCCACACTTTGCATCTGGAATGTTCTTCGAAGGTTAAGAAACTGTCATGATCACTAGCATGCTTTGGGAAGTCATGGGACCTTTAGGAAGTGAGGTCTAATGGGAAGTGCTCCAGTCACTTAGGGTATGCCTTCAAAGTCAAAAAGACTGGACTGTGGACTCCAGTCTTTTCCTTTTTTCTTTTGCCATCCTGAACATGAATTCAGAAACAAGAGACCAATCTACTCTAGATTGAAACTTCCAATGCCAAGAACCAAAATAAACATTTTCCATTTATAAGTAATATGCTTCAGATATATTTTACAGTACTGAAAAAACTGACTAGCAGACTTTTGATGACTAATTTATGATGTAAATACCACAAGTATGCATGTATATAAAAGACCACAATATATGTGGAACTCAGTAGTCTTTGTGGTTTTGAGTACCCACTGAGAGACTTTGGAATAGATCTTGAAAAATAGTGACAACTGAATACTAGCTAGTCTTCTGATTTATTTATTTTATTTATGTGTATGTTCATGCCCGTGTGATTGTATGCCAGTTATGTGCAGATGACCACAAAGGCCAGAAAAGGGAGTTGGAGTTACACACAGTTGTGCTCAGTTTGATGTGGGTGCTAGGAATTGAATTCAGGTCCTCCGGTAGAGCAACAGGGCTCTTTACTGCTGAGTTTTCTCCAGCTCCAAACTATTAGAAGGACTCAACTCGAAATTGCATGGAATCTGTGCAATCTGTCACTTCCATTTATGTCCTGTGGGGTATGGATTAAGAGATCTGATGCATTTTCTAGTTTTCTAAAAAGCTGTTAACCCTACATTAATATTTTGAAAAAAAGTTGACAAATCATGAATATAACATCATAATTATCTTTATAAAGCATGGTTTTGGCAAAACATTTAAATAATAGATATTTAGATTGAACAGAGATCTCTGTAAATTTGAAGAACAACATCTGATGAATTACTAGTTAAAGTAAGGACACACTATGTAGGAAAACATGCCTGTAATCCCAGTACTAGAAAGGCTGAGACAGGAGGACCACTGTGAGTTTAAGGCCAGTCTGGACTATGGAAAAAGATTCTGTCTCAAAATATCCAAAAGGGGGATACTACTATCATATTGGTGTGGCATACTGCATGTATTTCTGCAAATCTTTAAAATGCTGGGATGGTTCTGCCTGAACCTGTGCTGAAGATGTTGTGGCCCTTGGGCACTGTACACAGGCTATGTTCCTGGGCTTACTCCTCTGAAGCTTAGTGCTTTCTGAGGTCAATGCTGCAAAGTTTGTCAGCCTGAATGCCTCAAGCAGGGGCTCACATAGAACAGTTTCCATACACATCTATTGTGTGACAGAAGAGTTAAGATAGACTTTTGGGTTTTGCAATAGAGAATGTGAGTCTAGACTAGTGGTTCTCACCTTCCTAACACTGCAAATTTTTAATACAGTTCCCCATGTTGTGGTGACCCCCACTGCAAAATTACTTGTTACTTCATAACTTCATAACTGTAATTCTGCTGCTGTATAACTCTTATAGCTCTTAGTGTACATACTTGGTATGCAGGACACCTGATCTGCAATCCCCGTGGGGGTCGTGACCCACAGGTTGAGAACCACTGGTCTAGGCAGTTATGATCACTCATACAGAATTGTACTCTACACCTCTTGCCCCTGTTTCTTTCTTAATAAAATCATCCCAACAGTATTATTGTATAAAGGTAAAATCATCAGGCACACATAGCAACAAGCTTCTCTCTACACTGCTCATAAATCTTCAACAGCAAAGAGGTCATAGAGCCACCAAAGGTCCACACACAGAGAACCTGCATTTCCAGTAAGTCATGGCTGGTGATGATTTCTCAGCTGCTTTCCTCGCTTAGGACAGCAGCAAAATCTTTCAGAGATCATTTCAGAAATATCCAAAGGAAGGTGACAGTCACAGAGAGACTGAGAAAAATGCCCATTAATACCTATGTTCAAAGATAAATTGGTATTGGTGAAAGTAGCGTTGAGCAAATCAAAGCTTTAAGATCAGTGGTAAGAAAGCTTCCATTTGTTAGACAAAACAGATCGAACCATCTACATGCTATGCTGCAGTGCCTGAGGTCCATACAATGCCTGAGGGGTGGTAACTGCTCCCTGAAGTAAGTCAATGTGCTTGACTTCTGAAGGACAAGGGCACCCAAGAGAATCAATCAATGCCTTCATCCTGGGTCTCATTCTTAGCATTCCACAACCAAATGGTTTCTTTATTTACAATTTCTCATTTTTTGAGGTTCAGAGAGCCCTTGGCTGTCATCAATAACGTTCTTGGTTAGTACAGAAAAAGTACAGAAATAACCATTGGTTAGTACAGAAAAAAAAAAAGTCTTCCCACTAAGTAGACTGGAGGAAAGATTGAATGAGAGATTCTATCTGATGTGAAATTTTCTAAAAATCTCATGATCCCTACAGGTCAAAACAAAACAAAACAAACAAAAAACAAAACAACAACAACAACAAAAATATATATGCTGGGTGGTGGTGGCGCACGCCTTTAATCCCAGCACTTGGGAGGCAGAGGCAGGCAGATTTCTGAGTTCGAGGCCAGCCTGGTCTACAGAGTGAGTTCCAGGACAGCCAGAGCTATACAGAGAAACTCTGTCTCAAAAAACCAAACCAAACCAAACCAAACCAAACCAAACCAAACCAAACCAA
>JADRCC010161363.1:0-12964 GCA_019843855.1 Hylomyscus alleni | reverse complement strand
TCTCTCTCTCTCTCTCTCTCTCTCTCTCTCTCTCTCCCCCCCTATATTTTCTAAAAGCATGTCTGTGGATAGATAGGGAGAGGGTGGAAGAAGTGAGCTTTGTGCATTGGATAACAAATTGAGCACTGGATTTGGAAGGATTTTCTAAAAGTTGGCAAAGCATGGCTGTTAGATGGGATTTATGTTTCCTTAGAAATTTTTATGAGGCTGGAATTGGGCAAAAATGCATAATCATAGAGATAGGAAGTCTTTGCTTCTTGTATGAGCTCTGCTAATCACTGGTGGCATGTATCCAAGCTTTTCAAATTCTCCCTACATGGTTCTGTGTAGTGAGAGATGGACATATATTGGAACCAACACCCTGGGTAACTGGGATCTTCAAGGAAGTAAAGTTCTGCTAAGGTACAAGGTAGAATCAGTGCCCTTGGTTTTATGATCTGCTTGGGGAGCAAAAGTCTTCAGTCTCATTTTTTCTGGCCAGGTTGTAGGAGCAAAGATTCAGATGTTAAATTAGCCGCCAAGCAAGGAAAATAAAAGAGAAAAAGAGTCTGAGAAATTCAGTCTTGTTTTTGCATGGTTTGGAATATTTGATTGTTTACTTATTTGTTTATTGTTTGATAGTCTTATTCATGTATTCAGTACATTCCAGTCACACACAGCCTTATTTCCTCTTAGTCTTGCCCCACCCCAAGCTCCCACCAAGTGTCCCACCATCCTTCCCACTTCTTTGCCTTTTTGTTGGTTTAGTTTGGTTTGAGGCCACACTGCTTGTTTGGAAATGAGTGTGGAGCTTCCACTGGAGCTGTAATAATGTGACAGTGGTTTCAACAGTGAAGACCCTGACTCTTCCAGGTTCCTTCCATGAGCTCCTGTGAAGTCCTTCCTGGTTTGAGTTGAATATTTAGAGGCTTGTTCTTGTGCGGGACCATGAGCACCACAGCCATGTCATGCTGCATTTCATAGCCCATATCTTCAAACTTCCTTTTGTTTATAATCTATCTCTACCACTAAACTCCCTTCTCAACTTCATTATGACTTCTCATTTGGAAACAAGGTTTAAGGTTTAAGTTGCCCTCCCTGCCCTTGAACTCATTGTTGGCTATAATCATAGTAGACTTTGAACTTGAGATTTTTCTTACCTCAGACTCCCCCAAACATCTAGAATGACAGGCCTGGCTGAAAGTCAGTCTAAAACGTTTATCTTCTAAGTGTTTACTCTGTGAATCAAGAGGTTTCTGAGTATACAGAATAGTACAATTTGATGACTGAGGGCCACAGTTTGGAGTTTTGACTGGCTGTTCTTGTCTGAGCAGTTACCCAGGGTCACCTGTAATAAAGCTATCTAAAAGAATTCCTAACATAAACTTGCCATTTCTTCCAATGTTTCACAAGAAACAGAAATCCTACACTTTAGGTGAAGTCTATATGTTGGCTATGAATGCATGTTTTTTAACAAAAACAGACATATTGACTCAAAATATACAAGAACACAACACATGTGCTGGATGTATGAATAACTGCTTTGTCATTTTGTATGTTGCCTCCTGCTCCATTTGATCTATGAGGTCTCTATTTAGAATATATGCAAGTCATTTTCTAAAGTTTTATATTCACTAGAGCAAGGTTTATACATCAGGGATCTTGTCCACCATTTTTCTGAAGTAGGCTAGTGCGTAAGCCTGGACAAGCTACATTTCAGGGAGGTGGGGAGTCTGATTTGATGCAGCTCTCTGAAGTGTGAGCTCAGAGGGTAAAGCTCCAGGATCCTGCCTAGGCTTTGCTCCATTGCCTTGTTGGATGGAGCCCTGGGAAGCTGGGAGTGGTAGGCTTTATCTGCTTTTCTCTTTTTTGTAAGCCTCATTGTTCGGCTTAATGTCCCTGATGAAAATCTCAGAGTTTGGGAAGCCTGGGGACATACATAAACTGTCTCGGAAATTAAAACTGGGATCATTTTGTCCATCTTCCTGACAGTGTAGGCTTGTACTTCCAGCAAGGTTATCCCAGGGGTCTCTTCCAGGTACAAGAAGGAGCCACAGAAAGGATAAGTCCATTTGTGTGTGATTTGCATACATTTACATAAGTCTTCTTGAAGTCTGTGAGTCTAAGCAATTCTGCTCTGAGGTGACTTAAAGGGCAATTCTCATTGCCTTTCCTGGAAGATGGCAGTCCTTCATTGCACATAGAACCTTTGGCTTCTGGAGGGCAGGACACCAAATCCTAGCCAGAGGGAAATGAGACCATTTAAAACATCATAGGAAAAGCTCTTTGTACCGTTTGATTCCTTTAGAATAAGACCGAGTCCATGTGTATGGAATATTGAGTATTCGACAAGTGCATTAAGCACCTGGGACTGTGCTTGGCAGTGTTGCCTGGATTGACTTTTAATTTCCATGTGGGAGAATGAGAAAGAAAACAAATAAGAAGGGAAAGAAATGAAGGGAGGGGAAGAAGAGGAAAGGAAAGAAAAGAACATAGATTTAAATACTATTAGCAGCTATGCAGAAATATAACTGGAAAATGAATCAGTGAGTGCCTATAAGACAAGGCAGAAGAATGACCTTGAGTATCATGTTTTAGAAAGAAACTGGAGACCCAGACAATACCTGGACCCTTGAGAGAGAGTTGGAAAGAGTTCTCCAAGCAAGACCAGGAAATCTCTGGATGTTCAGTTAGCCTTGGTGGTTTTCAGATTAAAAAGATCAATAACCTGTATCTTGGAGAGATGGGGGACAGTGGTACAAAGTGAATGGACCTTGGTTAGACTATGTGGTCATTTAGCCCAAGGCAAAGAGTCTGTGCTTATCCTGAGTTCAGAAGGAAGATACAGAGTTTAGAGTTTAGAGTATTGGTATGGATCAGGTGCTTACTTTCTTACATACCTCGTGGCCATGGTGAATAGAGTGGATGGGGAGGAATGAGGATTAAATGTAGCCTTTTATTTTCCACTGTTTAAAGATATTGATTTTCAGTTGGGTGTATGTGTGCACGTGA
This sequence comes from Hylomyscus alleni, assembly GCA_019843855.1. Taxonomy (NCBI): domain Eukaryota; kingdom Metazoa; phylum Chordata; class Mammalia; order Rodentia; family Muridae; genus Hylomyscus; species Hylomyscus alleni. The sequence continues at coordinate 9,973 of JADRCC010161363.1, read as the reverse complement.
GTGGGTCCGTGCTAGCATAGGTGTGTAGATTAAGTGCATGCAAGTGTAGATGCTTACAGAGGGCAGAAGAGGATGCCAGATCCCTCTGGGGCAGGACTTCTGGGCGTTTGTGATCTACCTAACATGGCTGCTGGGAACAGAGTGTCATTACTTTGCCCGAGTAGTATACTGAGCTCTCTCTCCAGCCACAGGGGTAGTTTTTAGTTATTGTTATTGCTTTATGTTGCTGTGGTATGACTCCTGTCTGGCAAGAAACAAATTGTAAAGAAGGAAGCCACTCTCCCAAATTTAATGAAGTGCTTTTTAATGGATTTCATGAGATAAGAAGATAAAGTAGCACCTATTGGGCAGCATTTTAAGTGACTCGATTGTTAGAAGGGGAAGACCAGAAGAGAGTCAAGCTTCAGGGCATCTAGGTGAAGGTAGTATCTAGTTCAAGCATAAGATCCAAAGACACTCGGGCTTCCTGTCTGAGAGTGGCCAGCCTTTTTTAGAAGAAAAGGTCAGAGATAATACGGGATATAGTACAGTCATTGAGGGCTTAATTGAAGATAACTTAATCAGGCTTTCATGTTGTCAACCTCTTCAACAAGAAATACCTCAAGCCCCAAGGCCAAGCATTCCCCAGCCTCCAGCTAGGCCCAACTTCCCAAAGTCTATTCAACCTTAAAACAGAACCACCTGCTAGAGGCCAAACATACAGACAAGCACAGAAGTACACACGGGACATGTCTCATCCAAACCATAGCAGCATTTAGATACAAGCCATTTCTGTTTCTCAGGTCCATTTATTGAAAGATGCTTGGTATTCGGCCCTTGTTCGGCCCTTGTTCGGCCCTTGTTCGGCCATGGGCCCACAGGATGGGACTCACTTAGAAAAATGTCATACCTGTCATACATGCATCATTAAATCTAAACTGGGTATGGTATCCCAAACTTATAATCTCAGTATTCCAGAGTAGGAAGCGGAAAGATCAAAAGCTCAAAGCCACCCTAAGTTACATAAGAAGTTCAAGTCCAGCCCAAGCTACATATGATTCCTAGGGTATGTAAGACTCTGTCTCAAACACTATTCTACTTCTGAAATTTCCACAGAGAATTACTGGGAATATCAGAGACAATCACATTCTCTAAGGCATATGCATTCTTTCATTTGTTATTGAAGTATCTCAAGGTCCCCCCCCCCCACCAAAGAAAAGAAAGATGGAAAAGGAAAGAAAAGAAAAGGAAAGGAAAGAAAAGATAAAAAAAAATCCAACAGGTCTGTAATGTGCTTTTTAGTTTATGGTTGTTTTGTGTGCTTTCTTCTTGATTGAACATTTCTAAGAAGTCAGAGTTCATATTTAAGACATCTTTCTATCAACAACATTTAGAAAATTAGCGAATACTATTAATATAGAGAGGTGATTTGAAAGTTATCTTTGGTATTTAGCACTGCTTGAGATTTTTATGCTTCTTGTATGCACTAAAACGTATTTCATACCAGATCTCTCGGGGATAAACTAGCATTGCCTGTTATTCGCAAAGCACACAGCAGAGAATTGGAATTCTCTACTAGCTGGATGTCCTAATCAGGAACACTAATCGTCAGAGTACGTTCCCTCAAAGAGTTCTGTTTATCCAAGCTTTTAATACCTATGATTTTAACATAGGCAACATGTAATGGATGATCCAACACTGTTATATGAAATAAGACAAAAACTGAAATTATGGTAGTGGATTTACTGATATGGTTGAAAATAAATCCTTTTTCACAAGGTTCACCTGTAGCCGGTCAATGGTTCTTCATTCCATTTCCCCCCTCCCCCCCCCATCCCCCTGCACTAGCAGAAAACCAAAACCATAGAGCCCCAAATCTGCAAGTTCATGTTGTGCATGTTCAGCCTCCATAGCCTTGAAGTTTCTAAATACAAACTAGCACAGCCTCTCACTCTGTTTTTACTGTGCTTCCCTGAAGGGATGGAAATTCCTGATTCAAATGTGATGTAACCCTTCTGTGCTTATTTTAAGGCTGGAAATTAAATCCAGTTGTGGGCGCGGTCTACAGCCCCGACTTCTATGCAGGTAAGGAACTTTGCTTTGCACGCCAAAGTGTTGCTTGGTCTTTTCTAAATGTGCTTTGCCTGTCCTCCAGTCATGAATTTTGCAGCTCAAGCCCAAAGCAGGAATTGCACCCTAACGCATCCCCAGTGGTTTCTTTGGACAAAACCAAGAGCATTTTAAACTCTTCAGTAACTGAAGGAGAGTCACTAGTGACCTTGTGAAGTAAGCATGGGGCTCTACTCCTTGTGACATTTCACATAGATTTGCCCTCGGAAAGCACTGGGGCTATGTATACTGGCAGGTGAGTGGTGGCTCATATCCATTTTAATGCAGTGTCCGCCCATGCACCCCTTAATTACACTTTTCCATTGTAGCTGCTTTTCTTTCCTAATAAAGCAGAGGCTTGAGTCCATCACTTCAGCAATGTGAATTTTCAACATAGAGTTTATGTAAAAGTTAGAAGAAAAAAAAAATAACATAGGTCTTTCCCCATGTATTGATTTGGCTTATCAAGTCTATTCTCTACTTTGTTTTACGCCTATGTCTCTCCCCTCTCCTCTTCCCTGTCTGAGTATCAACTACCCCTTAGTAGGGAAATAATGCCTACTCAGACAACTCAGTGAGCAAATCAGGGGAGAGAGCTAAAAGCATCCACAGCTAAGAGCCCTTGCTTTGATAGCCTACCACTGATCCTGAGGCCTTATCATCAAGGCTGTCTTGAAGGCCTAGTACCTCATGGGTGTGGGAAAGGAACCTTCCTATGGCAGGCTTCTTTTGAAGCTTTTACAGTTAGCCAACAGTTGATCTGAGCCACTTGCTTACTGGTGATGGTAAATCTGAGTTCATTTCTTCCGGTTGCCCAACTCCTGTCCTTTTTCTGAGACTAACCATCACTCCTGGAGGATGCGAAAGGAAGAGAGTAGCTACTCTAACACACTAACCAAACTAAAAATGAAACGTTGGATAAAACTGGGGAGGGAGCGTACAGTAGATAAAATTTGTATTTCAACTCTCCAGTGCTTGTGATTCCTCTTCCTGTGCAAGATATCGGTTAAGTCTAGGGACTGCACCACTGTACAGCAGCTTTGTTTACTCTGATAGGGAAGGGCACACTTGGCTCCAAGGCTTCTTAACAGTTATACTGTGCACCTCCTAAGATGACACACAGGAGAGTAAAGAACATGGAAGATGAGCCAGACAGCCCACATTTTTGCCATATGTGTGACTCTGGACAAGTCATCGAACCTCTCTATGCTTCGATTTCTTCATCTCTCAAATAGGGATTATGGTAGCATTGAGGGCATAGGAGTTCATTAGAATATATGGAAGGGCTATATGAAACCTTGGTTGCTTATTCAGGGCCATAGAAATGTTTGTTAGATAAAAAAGAGCAAGTTAATATTTAACCCTTGTGTCTTGTGGTTGGCAGATATGGTATCAGCTGATCCTGATGAGCTTTGAGCACACTGTCAGCCTCAGCTTGTTTTCATCCCTTGTGAGAGAGCTTGCCTATGCATCCTCAGCATGTCTACTGGGTGTGTTAATGTCCGGGCTTAGGGGAGTAAGTTTGGAGGGGTAACGTGGTGATTTCAGTATTTTCTGTGGGCTGGCACTCTTCTAAGCATTTTCCATACACAGTTCTATGAAAACCTTGTGGAAGTTTTGCAAATTATAACACAAAGCTATACAAAGGGTATATATGCTTCCTTTATGGTTTCAACAAAATAGATTCTGATCAATCCCAGGGGCTTAGTTCTTTGTTAGTTCATTGTATTTTGTAGATATTAATTCTTTATTTATGTATCTCCATGTCATTCATTCCACTGTTCTAAGTCCAAACCAGAAGCCCCCTGAGCATACTGGGCTGTTCTAGCATCCCTACACACAGTCGGATATATTAATTAGTTGTGTGAGGACAGCTGAGAAGAAACCTAAACAACCAATGATGTCTATGAGATTTTTTTATCCTAAGAAAGTTTGTTTATTTTTTAAAGCAAGAGTCCTGGCGTGGAAGCACATGCTCTTTTGAGAGACTGAAGCCAGAATGGGTTACAAATTGAAACCTTGTTTTTTAGAAACACAGCATAAAAGGAGGGCAATTGCATGAGCTCAGTTGGCAAGTACCACAGGAGTGTGAGGTCTCGGTATGATGACCAACACAAGTGTGAACTCTGGGCATGATGACCTGTGCCTTCCAGCTACACCCCCATGACTAGGAATTTACAAAGCATTCTAAACTTCTGGAGCTATGAAAATAGACTGGCTTTCTCTTTCCATTTGGAGGGTGCCTCATGTCTGAGGGGAAGGAACACCCTGCCACTGGCTTTCTTTAGATATTTCATAGGTCATCCCTATGTATGTCCGAGGTGGAAAGCCAGACTCATTAGTCATTTCTCAGTCTAAGACCTGCTCTTGACAGATTTCATGACACTCCCCTAGCATAATTATTGATTTTTCTCGAGCTTATGCAGAAAGAACCACCCAGCCTCCAATTGTCTCTCAAAATGGGGCATGGAAAGTTCACAGATTTTGTAAATTAAAATCAATATTTTCAATCTCTCCTAAAGGTAATTTTCCTAATTTAGTGGACTTTCCCCTAACATTTATTTTCTCTTTTAATTATAAAATGGCAAGTTATTGATTTTCCTATAGAACCTTCTGGTGCCCCCCAGTGAATTTTTATTGCTGATGTCGGATGGGGGTGGGGAGGGAGGGCGCACTTCTTAATGAAGACCTTTAATTACTAGCCGAACAGTATTAATTCGCTTTGATAGATTATGACATTTGCATGCACACACACACCCTGGGAAGCATTTAGAAAGCTGTTTTAAAAGGTTTTTCACTTTAGAGGTCTTTTTTTCTGTGGTTTCTCCTCCGGTCATACTTACTATGAAGTGCTTTAAATTCTTATTGAATACAAGTGTGGTGAAGCAAATATACATAAATCTGCATATTCTAGGAACAGATATAAATCTTCTCCAAAGACAGGTGGGTGTTTTCATATAAAACTAAGCAGTATTGATTATTTCCCCAAGTCTAATTATCTTCAGACCCTATGAGATTTATTCTCAAGACAAATGATTGATAAGTCAATTAAGCCATAGAGAGGTCTTGAAGATTTTGACCAATATGTATGGCCCCAACATCTTGGTGTTTAAATAAAATTTGGGGTGCTAATAGAAACTGGATATCTGTGGGTATCTGCTCCCATCGGTATGCCTCAAGTTACTGGGTGCAATTAGAAAGAATATGTCTAAGAATTGGAATAAAGAAAACACGTTAAAAGATTCTTATCACACCCCTGTCCATAAAGAGACATTTTTGCCATTTCTAATAAGACATTTTGAAATCGGGAGAGATAATTCAACTGGGAAAGTGTTTGGTGTGCAAGCATGAGGCCCTGAGTGCAATTCTCAGAAGCCAAGTTAAAATGTGAGACATTCTGTCACATGCCTATAATCTCTGCTTGGTGAAGAAGACAAAGATGCATTCCCAGGACCTTACAACCAGTCAGTCTAGCCTACTTCTCAAGCCCTATTGCCAGTCTCAAAACAAAACAATGTAGATAGTTCCTGAGGAACAACACTTGAGGTTATCCTAATACTTCTACATGTACATACACAAACACAAAATCTTGTGTACACACATGTACACCCACATACACACACATGCAAACAACCCTCATCACTTTTAAATGAAAATGTAGTCTTCTTTAGAGATGATATCTTTCCAATAAAACTGTTGATTCAATATACCTTTAATCTTCATAATAAGTGAAGCAAAATAAATAAAAAAGAGAAGATTATTCAAAGCTGTCGTAGTAGTTCTGACAAATGACAGTGTTCTGATCCTCAATTGCCAGTAAGATCCACAGTACAGGACTTCCCCACACTGTATATCATACCAGCCAACTCATTTCAGAGATTAAATATTCCATCAGTGGGGCTAGAAGGTGGCAAAGCTTAACTAGATTCCGAAGATGTAGCACTCGAACACACATAACTCACTCCCATGTTTCAGGAACACCCAGCCTGCAAAGGAAAATTGCAATTTAGTTACATTACTCCAGGAGCCACAATCAATAGAGAAAGGAATGGAACTTCTAGTGAAATGCAGAGCAAAGATAGGATTGTGTCTCAAAGATGAGAAAAGTTACATACACACAGACACACACACACACACACACACACACACACACACATCCCATGATGGAGAGGGAGAGGGAGAGAGAGGAGGGGTGGAAAAGAGAAACAGGGTATCAAGTGGAGGATTTTCAGATGATGGAGAAGTGGTCTTAGTAGCAATTATTCTCCTTAGCAATAATTGAGAAGTGAGGAATAGGACTTGGTTGATACAACTAAAAATAAAACATATTTTTGTTTTGTTTTGAGAGGGGGTAATAAAAAAGTATTAGAAGAAAGTCATGCTGGGACAAAGTCCCATGTGAAAATTGATCAGGTCTTCAGGTAAGCTGAACCCAAGGTCACAGGTACAATAACAAGGGCACGAGAACTTCATAGGCTCTAAAGTAAGATATAAATCTAAGGGATTAGTGTGATCTCTGGAGTCACCTCCATTGTCTATGTCCATATCAGGGAGCCTGGCTCTGGACCACATTGCACAAGAACAGGTGATAGGATAGTGGATTGAGATCTCAATGTGAAGTTTAAAAACAAAGAGTTAGGATATAGCACTCTGTGATTGCTTGTCTCAAAAGGGCAGCTGTATTTGACCTTGCATTATCTGTACAAATGTGTGGGTTTTCTATGAGCATTTGGCCACTGTGAACCATGATTCATCTCCTAACTGTGTCAGAGGAAGGTAGCATGAACCCCCTTTCCCATCCATCTTCCCACTTGCTCTTTATGGAGTCCAGTACATTTGATAGGATGACCTTTTGCCCACTTTAGCATGAGTTTCTCCTGTATTTTGAACATGTTAACTTCTGCAAAATATAAGACTGTTCAGAAGCCGTGGCATGATGGTTAATACTGTCTATTTGCATAGGATCCAAGGCTCAGGGCAGGTCAGGGAGGGTATCTAGATTGGGTGTGTTAGAGTCATTGCAGTGAGAAGAAAATAGGTCTCAACATTCTGTTGGTTGAGATCCTATACTGGATAAAATAGAGAAAGCAGACAGCTTGAGTATTCATTGCTTCTCGATGGCTGACTGTGGACATAAAGTGACCAGCTCTGGTCATTATGCCTTCTACATGTTGATGGGCTCTACCCTTGAACTGTGAACCAGAATAAACCTTGTTCTTTAAGTAGCTTTTGTCACCATACTTATCATAGGACCAGGAAAGGAAGCTGGCCCACAGAGTAGCTGTGATCCCAGGTACACATTTTATTTTATTTGAAGACTAAGCTCAGGTTGCGTATGTGGTAGTATCCCTGGGCATAAACCACGCAATTTAGCATACAGCTCTGGCACCTTGGAATATGGTGGCGTATGTTTGCAAGTCCCCACTGCCACTCAAAGCCCTCCAAGCAGTAAATATTCAGACATCCCTCTTGGCATGAATGTCTTGACATCCCCACCCAGAGGAATAGGCTGGACTTAGAAGCTGAGTTTTGTCCTTAAAGAGACTGTTCTCGGCAAACAGTGACCTTTGGTTCTGGGATGCTGTGTATAATTTACACATCTGCTAAATTCAAATGTAGTGCACTTCAGTGAGCTGGAACGGGGGCATCCAGATTTCAGTCCCCAAGCGCAGGATTCTCAGCCTGAAAATGTTCCACTTCAGAGACCTTATCTTGTACATCTGTTTACCTTTGCCTCCTCATTGGGATGAGATTCACTTTGCTTCATGCCCTCTTCTTGCTGCATCTGTCTTATCAGATTTCACTCCATCCCGGCCCACATTTGGCCTTAATTTTTATCTTCGTCCTTCTGTGGCCCACAGAGGGAACACAGCTCATCTTTGATGGAGCCTGTGGGGGTTTTTGATATTCAGATAGGATCAGGACTTGCTGAGCTGGTTAAAATAAATGCATTTCTTAAATAAATTTGTTCTTTTTCGGTTGCATGGGAAGTCTTTCAAGGCTTGCTCCTCTGAAGGCAGTGGGAGGCTGGGTATTTCTCATATAAGAACTACATGTAGGTTAGACAGAGAACGTGAGGCTCAAGGGTTTGTTAGGATTGCACTGTTATAGTAGTCAAACTTGGCTCCACTGGTGCACACTGGCTATACTAGATTCATCATAGAATGACCAATGTGAGACCACTGAAAATTAAAAAAAAAAAAAAATGTTACTTGCTTCCATTAATCCATTTATCCTGCTCATGTATGTGTACATATGATTTGTATGTTTCCTCATGCGTATGTTGGGGGGGAGTGAATGTGTAATTTCTACTCCTATCTAATTTGAAATCAAGGTTGTTCTGGGCTTGCCTGTGTGAGGCTACTAGTCTATGAGCTTTCGGGGGTTCTCTTTTTATTTCTTGTCTCTTAGTGGAAAGATTTGCTAGACAAAGAAGCTTTGTCCTGGCTTTACAGTGGCTCAAGGGATTCAAATTTTGGTCTACATGTTCATGTAACAAGTGCTTTGTCATTTGAGCCATCCCCCCATCTCAACTCAGTGTTGTAGAACAAAGGCCATATCTTGTAGATCTTAGCCAGAGTAACAGTGCAGAGCCATGACTTCCTTCAAATACCAACGACACCACACAGCACTCTCAGTATACAAAAGGACAGTGCACACACAGACATATGCACACAAACACAACAGCAACAACCTTTAGCTTGCACACGTTTGCATATGTACACACACACTTCCAACAACAACAACAACAACAACAACAACATCATTACATGGGCATTAGGAACAAAAAAGTTGATGTAAATTGGGTCATTAAAGATCAATAGTCCATCTGACAGGAAAAAAAGAAAAAGTCTATGGCAGTGAGTGGTAGGAAGGTTGGTAGTCGCACGGCATCCCTCAGCCTTTAACTTTAGAACTTATTAAGAAATTATAAATGAATAAAGAAGATGTAGGGGCTCTGTCTTTATTTGTTACCACACGTGGGAATTACTGGGGGAAGTGAAGTTCTTTCCAAAGGCTGAGGCATATTGATCTGCTGAGATCAGAGGATGTCTTCAACAGAAATGTTGCTGAAAATACCACAGGAAGGAATATGCGTTCTGGAATGTGTCCTCTGAGGGGACGCCTGTCACTGAAAACACAGCTAGAAAACAAGGAGCTAGAACCCTGCTGCTCCAACGCATCTAACCTGTACCCAGAAGTATCTGATGAAGAAGGGCGGGGGTAGGCAGAAGACACTACACTTGGCAGGAGGAAGCTGAGAGAGAGGAGGAGGAGGAGGAGGAAGAGGAATAGTGGAGGTGCAAGAGATGAGCCTTATGGAATAAGATTCTACCAATACCCACTTTGCTGGAAAATTACATTGATGGCTAAGACATTCATTGTATGCCAATTTTCTACATTAAAAAATTAAAAAGAATAAAATAAATAACAACAATATACTGTACATACATATGAATTTATAAGATAATAAATTAAGAGTTTACTTTTCTAAAAACATAAATATCCAGATACCATTAGTTATTAGATATCATTAGTTATGAGACTGAGGAGATGGTTCAGTCGGTAAATTCTGTAGTTTACAAACACAAAGGTCCCAAGTTTGAATCCCCAAACCCATGCTAAAACGACCTGAGTTCAGTCCATATGACCACTTTTATAAAAGTGGCCATATCAGTGGACTCTTATGTACCCAGTGCTGGGGAAGCATAAATCAATTCCTGGGATGAGCCTACAGGGGAATTTTCAGGCCAGTGAGAGTTCTTGTCTCAAAAAGAAAATTAAGAATGACACTCAAGCTGTCCCCTGTTATCTGCACTCTCATGACTATACACACACAGACACACACACTGACACACACACACACTGACACACACACACACAC
>JADRCC010161358.1:0-10834 GCA_019843855.1 Hylomyscus alleni | reverse complement strand
AAAAAAAAAAGCCTAAATTAATCTATAATAAAAAAAATACTGAACATGAGTGTCTTGTTGCGGTTAGAAGAGTGTCACCAGGCCAGAGTTTGGGTCACATTCTCTGCATGCTGCAGAAGAAAGGTGCTTGCCTTTGTCATGGCTCTGTAGCTTCCCCATCTGTTAATGGAACTAGCAAAAATATCCTTCTCTAGTTTGTTGAGATTATCAGTGAATCATCCCTGACAGTACTTAGCCATCAAAATATAGCTGTTTAAGAACAATTTATATCATGTGAAGATCCCACAGGAGTAGAAGACAGGGGACCTTTGTTCTGACTTCCAGGGCAGCCTATCTATAGGGACGAGTTTCTTTTGTTGTGTTCATAAATCTTTTATTTTGCATCAGTTTTACAGCAGAGTGTCTGTCACATAAGCCCTGGGGGTGGAGTTGAGAAGAATTTCATCATCATAGCTACTGAATCAATAGATGCCTGGAACCCTCAGTACTTTTCTGGGCATCTAATTCCTCCAGCAAACAAGAACCAGAGACCTACTATGCACCAGGGCTCCAGAGTGAGCTCACTGAGCATGAGGCCTCTAGAATGTAACTAAGATGTGCTGAGTCTCTCCTCTAGAGAGAGAATCAGTGAGACAGTTGAGCAGGCAGAGAAGTTAGGGGTGATACACGTGGTCAGAAAGCCTATGTGGTTTGGAATTCAGACTCCATCTTGGTTTGGAGTGTATCAAGGAGGAATAGGCATTTGCACTGGGCATGAGTAGAATCCAAGGCGCAGACTGTGCTGTGTAGTTTAATGTCAACTTGCTGCAACCAAGAATCATAGGGATGAGTTCCAATTCAGGAATTTAGATCTGACAGACATATGGACATGTCTGTAGGGTTGTCCTGATTGTTCGTTGATGTAGTCCTCTGTGGGTAACACCATTCCCTAGGCAGGCCCTGGATTGTATAGGAAAGCTAGCAAGTAGCAAGCAGGAAATATAAGCGTGCATTGTTTTTCTCTCCTGGCTGTGGTATGATTAGCTGCTTCAGTTTCTGCTTTGTCCTCCCCGAAGTGATGGATTTTAACATGTAATTGTAAGTAAAATATACCACTTCCTCTGTTAATTTTTTAATAAAATTAGAATAAAGGGTGTGAGTGTAAGGAGGACTTGTCGGGAGGACTGTTGGGAATTTTTTATAGAGAAACTGAAGCAGTCGATGTTGTAGGAGTCCCCAGTTCCTTTGGCTTTTTATTCGATAGGTCATACTTGTAAGGTTGTGTGGCAGTAGTACCTAGTGCTTATTCCTAGAGCCTTTGCAAATGGACAAGTAGAAGGTACTAAGGGCTGAAGCCAACACACCAGCCTGTAGTATGTGCTGCAGGGGGTGAACAAGACAGGAGCAAGTTGAACCAGCTATTTCCGTTTGAGCTACGGGATAAAGTGCTGCCACTCACTGGCATTGATGGACCAGCTACCAGGACCAGGATTCTTACTGAGAGTCTGAAATTTGCTGCCCGGTGAGTATCTTTCTTTCTGGTGGTTTGAATAGGTTTGGCCCCCCCATAGATTCATTTGTTTGAATGCTTGGCTATAGGAAGTGACACTATTAGGAAGTGTGTCGCTGTGTAGGTTGGCTTTGAGGTCTCCTGTGCTCAAGCTCTGCCAAGTGCAGAAAACAGTCTCCTCCTGGCTGCCTGCAGAAGACGATCCCCTTCTACATGTGGATCAAGATATCAAACTCTTGGCTCCTTTTCTAGAACCACGTCTGCCTGCATGCTGCCATGCTTCCTGCCATGATGATAATGAACTAAATCTCTGAAATACGCCAGTCCCAATTAAATGTTGTCCTTTATTAGAAGTGCTGGCCTGGAATCTCTTTACAGAAATAAAATCCCAACTAAGACACTTGTGCTTGCTAATTGATTCCAGCATCTATTGATCTAAATGTTGCCTAGGCTCACAGTTTTTGGCATCGCTGAGAGGAAAGAATTGCGATAGAATGACCCAACCTTCTCTGAGTGTTCCCGTGGCTATCTAGAATTCTCAGTTCTTTCAGGGCATCTACCCATTCCTAACTAACTTAATGATAATAAGTAGCTGCTTCTGCTCTCATCCTCATAGGAGTTCAGACACATGGTAACACCACATTGATGATGACTGGAATATATGTTTACATATTTTGTACTTTCTAGAACTTCCTTAAGTAACAGTTTTAGGATAAACTATGAGCTTTTTCTAGAGATTAACTCTATATGTTTTCAAGACTTCAGCTGCACCCCGAAGAACAGGTTGTACTTACTGTAACCTAGTTATGTAATTTGTTTTCACTAGATCATATACTTTTTCTTTTATTAACACAATATTTTATTATGGGTCATTATTGTGAATCTTTTCTTACACTTATGTGAAAATATAGTACTAAGGATATTTTATTGACTTACATAGTTTAAAACATATCTGAACTCAACATAAGCCACATTTTAAACTTTTATGTTTTATGTAAAACTTACTTTGGGATTTAATATTTTGTCCTAAAAATATTTTAACATACATTGTTTTAGATCTAAGTCTAGAATATAGGCCTAAAAATGACAGATTAGAAGAATACAGCTTTCTAAATTAATGGCTGAATTATATGTATCTGAAGATGATGAAAACATAATTTTTGGAAGGAGAAATTGAGATGGAACTGTAGATAGGAAAGAAAATTGTGTGTGAACTCTCTTGGTTTGGCAGTAACATCAGTGAGGGCTACTGTGCCATGGGCAACAAACTCTTTTAAAAAGGATTTTAAAAGATTTGTTTTCAATTATGTCTATATATGTGCACCTGTGTGTAGCTATGTGCTTTCTATAATACTTTTAATACTTCTTATCTTTTTTAATTCTTTAATTATTTTTTACAGTTTAGTCTTTATCCCCCTCCTGGTCTGCCGTCTGACTATTCCTTATCCCATACCTTCCCCCACCTTCTGCCTCAAGAGGATGTCCCCACCCCCAATCCCCACCATACCAGGCCTCCCCACTCCCTGGGCCCTCTAGTCTTTTGAGGGTTAGGTGCATCTTCTTTCACTGGGTCGAGACCAGACAGTCATCTGTTGTATATGTGTTGGGGTCCTCATATAAGCTATCTGTATGTGTATGCTATCTGGTTGGTGGCTCAGTGTCTGAGCAATCTCGGGGGTCCAGGATAGTTGAGACTGCTCATCTTCCTATAGGGTCACTCTCCTCCTCAGCTTCTTCCAGCTTTCTCCCATCAACCACAGGGGTCACCAGCTTCTGTTTATTGGTTGGGTGTGAATATCTGAATCTGACTCAGCTGCTTGTTGAGCCTTTCAGAGGGCAGTCATGCTAGGCTCATGTTTGTAAGCACCACATAGCATCAGTAATAGTGTCAGGCTTTGGGGCTCCCCTTGAGCTGGCTCCCAATTTGGGCCTGTCACTGGACCTCCTTTCCCTCAGGCTCTTATCCATTTTTGTTCCTGAAGTTCTTTCAGACAGGAATGATTCTGGGTCAGAATTTTTGACTATGGGATGGCAACCCCATCCCTCATTTGATACTCTGTCTTTCTACTAGAGGTAGACTCTACAAGTTCCCTCTCCCCACTGTAGGGCATTTCATCTAAGGTCCCTCTCTTTGAGTGCTGACAGTTTCTCACTTCCCAGGTCTCTGGTACATTCTAGGGGTCTCCCCAACCTCCTACCTCTGAGGTTGCCTGTTTCAATTCCTTCTGTTGGCCCTTAGGGCTTCAGTCCTGTTTCCACTCCCAATTTTGAAACTTGTTTGGTATTTTAAAAATTGCAGAGCAAGGCAGAGTACAGTGGCTCCCAGGGTGTTTGGTGACTCTGCTTTCCTTTGTGCTGCGATCCCTGTGGCTCCAGCCATGGTAGCTTTCAGGAGCAGCACTTGAGTGGAAAGCCCCTTTGGAGTTTTAAGGATGCAGATGGAAACCACAGGGGTATTCCTGGGGCAGGGTGTGTGGGCAGGTTTGTCAGGTGTAGGATGCACAACACGTATGGTATTTTGCCCATTTGCCTCTCATTTTATTCTTTTTAATTAATTTATTTATTTACTTTAAATCCAGACTGCAGTTTCCCTCCTCCCTCTCCTCCCAGTACTCCGCCCCATCCACTCCTCTTCCCTTTCTCTTCAGAAAAGGGGAGGCCTCGCATGGATATCTTGGCATATCAAGCTGCAGTAAGACTAGGCACATCTTCTATTAAGGCTAGAAGAGGTAGCCCAGTTAGGGGAGAGGGTCCCAAAGGCAGGCAAAAGAGTCAGAGACAGCCTCTGCCCTTGGTGTTAGGAATCTCACATGAAGACCAAGCTATTCAGTCCATACATGCATACAACTGGTATGTACGTGTAGATGGCCTAGATCAGATCAACCAGATGCGTGCTCCCTGGTTGGTAGTTCAGTCTCTTTCATCCCCTATGGGCCCAAGATAATTGGTTCTGTAGATTCTTTTGTGGTGTCTTAGATCCCTCTGGCTCCTACAATTCTTCCTCTCTCTCTCATCCGCAGGATTCCCCAAGAACTGCCTAGTGTTTGGCTGTGGGTCTCTGTATCATCTGTTAGTTGCTGGGTGAAGCCTGTCTGATGATGGTTACAGTAGGCTCCTGTCTGCAAGTATAGCAGAATATCATTAACAGTGTCAAGGGTAGGTTCTCTCTCATGGCATGTGTTTCAAGCTGGACCAGTCATTGGTTGGCCACTCCCTCAAATTCTGCTCTATTTTTATCCCTGCACATTTTGTAGGCAGAACAAATGTAGGCCAAGGTTTTGTGGCTGAGTTGACATCCCAGTCCCTCTATTGGAAATTGTACTTGGTTACAGTAGGTGGCTGGTTCAGGCTTCATGTGTCCCCCATTGCTAAGAGTCTTAGATAGGGCTGGCTTCTTACATTCCTGGGAGTTTCCATTGCGCTAGGTTTCTAACTCACCCTAGAGATGTACCACCCCAATTCTAGTTGTCTCTCCCAGTACTCTCTCTCTCCATCCTCCCCTAACCTGATCTCTCCTGTTCCCATCCCCACTTCTACCCCATCCAGTCCCCCTATGCACCCACACTGTCTATTCTAGTTCCTCTTCTCAATGAGATGCATACATACCCCTTTTAGCCCTCCTTGTTACTTGGCTTCTTTGGGTCTGTGGATTAGAGCATGTATCCTTTGCTTTATGGTTACTATCCACATATAAGTGAGTACATACCATGTTTGTCTTTCAGGGCTGGATTACTTCACCCAGGATGATCATTTTAATCTGGTGTCCTTTGCCTTACAGAAGCTTGTCATTTTCATGAGGTCCCATTTATTAATTGCTGATCTTAGTGCCCGAGTTGTTAGTGTACTCTTCAGTGCCAATGCATCCAAGGCTATTCTCTACCTTCCTTTCTATTAGGTATATTGTATCTGGTTTTATGTTTGGGGTCTTTGATCCATTTGGCCTTAAGTTTGGTGCAGGGTGATAGATATAGGTCTATTTGCATTCTTCTACACGCAGACATCTTATTAGACCAGCACTATTTGTTTAAGATGCTCTTTTTTTCCATTGTATAATTTTGGCTTCCTTGTAAAAAACCCAAGTGCCCATAGATGTATGGATTTACTTTTAGGTCTTCAATTAGATTCCGTTGATTACCTGTCCATTTTTATGCCAATACTATGCAATTTTTATTACTATTGCTCTGTAGTACTT
Organism: Hylomyscus alleni; assembly: GCA_019843855.1. Taxonomy (NCBI): domain Eukaryota; kingdom Metazoa; phylum Chordata; class Mammalia; order Rodentia; family Muridae; genus Hylomyscus; species Hylomyscus alleni. The sequence goes on along the minus strand of JADRCC010161358.1, from coordinate 5,153 downwards.
AAAATCAGGGATGGTGATCCATACAGAAATTCTTTTATTATATAGTATTGTTTTAGCTATGCTGGATTTTTTTGTTTTTCCATGTGCAGCTGAGTATTGTTGTTTTAAATTCTGTAAGGAATTGTGTTGGAATTTTTATGGGAATTGCATTGAATCTGTTGATTGCTTTTGGTAAGATGGCCATTTTCACTATACTATTCCTACCAATCCATGAGCATGGGAGGTCTTTCCACCTTCTGAGTTCTTCTATTTCTTTCTTCAGGAACCTGAACTTCTTGTCATACAGATATTTCACTTGCTTGGTTAGAATTACACCAAGATATTTTAAATTATTTGCAGCTATTGTGAAGGGTGTTGTTTCCCTAATTTTTTCAGCTCACTTTTCATTTGTATATAGAAAGACTGATGATTTTTTTTGAGTTAATTTTGTATCCAGACACATCATGAAGGTATTTATAAGCTATAGGAGTTTGTTGGTAGAATTTTTGTGTTAGCTTATGTATATTATCACATCATCTGCAAATATTGATACTTTGACTTCCTCCTTTCCAATTTGTATCCCCTTGATCTTTAGTTGTCTTGTTGCTCTGGTTAAAATGTTGAGTAGGTATGAAAAGAGTAGACAGCTTTGTCTGATTTAGTGGGATTGCTTCAAGTTTCTTTCCATTTAATTTGATGCAGACTGTTGGCTTGCTGTATGTTGATTTTATTATGTTTAGGTATATGTCTTGTATCCCTGATCTATCCAAGACATTTATCATGAAGGGATGTTGCATTTTATCAGACTTTTTCAGCATCTAATGAGATGGTCCTGTGTTTTTTTTTCCTTCCAGTTTGTTTATATGTTGAATTACATTGATAGATTTTTGTATGTTGAGCTTATTCTTGGATTTTTGGGATGAAGCCTACTTGATCATTTTTGATGTGTTCTTGGATTTGGTTTGTGAGTATTTTAGCATCAATATTTCTGAAGGAAAATAGTCTAAAATTCTCTTTTTTGAGTCTTTGTGTGGTTTAGCTATCAGGGTTTCTGTGGCTTTACAAAATGAATTTGGCAATGTTCCTTCTGCTTCTATTTTGTGGAATAATGTGAGGAGTATTGGTATTAGCTCTTCTTTGAAAATCTGGTAGAATTCTGCACTAAAACCATTTGGCCCTAGGCTGGTTTTGGTTGGGAGACTTTTAATGACAGCTTTTATTTCCATGAGGATTATAGGGTTATTTAAATTATTTACCTGATCTTGATTTAACTTTGGTAAGTTGTATCTATCAAGAAAATCATCCGTTTTATTTAGATTTTCCAATTTTGTGGATTACAGATTTTTGAAGTAAGACCTAATGATTCTTTGGATTTTCTCAGTGTCTGTTATGCCTCTCTTTTCATTTCTGATTTTTGTTCATTTGGATATTTTCTCTCTGACTTTTAGTTAGTTTGGCTAAGGGTTTGGCTATTTTCTCAAAGAACCAGCTCGGTTTGATTGATTCTTTGTGTTGTTCTCTTGGTTTCTATTGTATTGATTTCAGCCCTGAGTTTGATTATTTCCTTATATCTACTCCTCTTGGGTGTGTTTGCTTGTTTTTGTTGTAGAGCTTTCAGGTGTGCTTTTAAGAAGATAGTATGAGCTCTCACAAATTTTGTTATGAAGGCACTTAGTTCTATGAACTTTACTCTTAGCACTGCTCTCATGGTGTCGCATAAGTTTGGCTATGTTGTGTCTTAATTTTTCACTGAATTCTAGAAAGTGTTTAATTTCTTTAGTTCTTCCTTGACCTAGTGGTCATTGAGTAGAGAGCTGTTCAGTTTTCATGAGTTTGTAGACTTTCTTGTTGTTGAATTTCAGCTTTAATCAAGAGTGGTCTGATAAGATACAGGGAGTTATTTCAATTTTCTTGTATCTTTTGAGACTTGCATTATGTATATGGTCAATCTTGGAGAAGGTTCCATGAGGTACTGAGAAGAAGGTACATTCTTTCATGTTTGGGTGAAATGTTTTACAGATATCTATTAGGTTCATTTGGGTCATTACATCTGTTAATTCCATTATTTCTCTGTTTAGTTTCTGTCTGTCTGACCTGTCCATTGGTGAGTGGTTATTGAAGTTTCCCACTATTAATGTATAGGGTTCAACGTGTGATTTAAGCTTTAGTAATACTTCTTTTACAAATGTAAGTGTCCTTCCATTTGGGACATAAAATACTCAGAATTGAGGAGTCATCTTGGCCCATTTTTCCTCTTATGCATATGAAGTGTCCTTCCTATCTCTTTTGATTAATTTTGATTGGGAGTCTATTTTATTAGACATTAGAATGGCTACTTCAGCCTGCTTCTTGAGTCTGTTTGGTTGGAAAATATTTTCCCTTTACTCTGAGGCAATGTCTATCTTTAATGTAGCCATGTATTTCTTGTATGCAACAGATAATGGGTCCTGGTTTTGGATCTATTCTGTTATCCTGTGTCTTTTTATTGGAGATTGAGTCCATTGATGTTGAGAGATGTTAATGACCAACAATTGATAATTCCTGTTATTTTGATGTTATTGTTGGTACTGTGTGTGTGTGTGTCTGTTTGAGTAGTTAGTCTCCCTGTATTGTTTTCCTTCTAGTAGCTTCTGTAGGACTGGATTTGTGAATAGATACTTTAAAGTTGGCTTTGTTATGAAATATCTTGTTTCCTCCATCTATGGTATTTGAAAAGTTTGCTGAGTATAGGAGTCTGGGCTTATATATGTGGTCTCTGAGAGACTCCTCATGGTTTTAGTGTCTCTGTTGAGAAGTTGAATATAATTCTAATAGGTCTGCTTTTGTATGTTAGTCTTATTCCCTTGTAGCTTATAATATATTTTTCTTTGTTCTGTGCATTTAATATTTTAATTATTATGTGACTGGAAGATTTCCTTTTCTGGTCCAATCTATTTAGTTTTCTGTCAGCTTCTTGTATCTTTATAGGCATTTCTTTCTTTAGGTTAGGGAAATTTTCTTTTATGGTTTTCTGTGCCTTTGAGCTAGGAATTTTTTCCTTCTTCTATTCCTATTATTCTTTTGTTTATTCTTTTCATATTATTCCAGATTCCTGGATGTTTCCTGGAATTTTTTATATCTAATATTTTCTTTGACCAATGTTTTTTCTATCATATGTTTTATGCTTTAAATTCACTCTTCTATCTTTTGTATTCTGTTGATGATGCTTGTGTCTTGTAGTTCCTATTCGTTTACCTAGATTTTTTTCATCTCCAGAATCCCCTCAGTTTGTGTTTTCTTCATGGGTTCTATTTCTATCTTTAGGTCTTGAACAGTTTTATTCATTAGCTTCACCTGTTTCATTGTGTTTTTCTGTATTTCTTTAAGGGAATTTTTTATTTCCTCCTTAAAGGCCTCTAATATCTTCATATGATTGGATTTAAGGTCATGTTCTTATGCCTCACCTGTGTTGGAATATTCAGGGCTTACTGTAGTAGGTCTCTGGTGTTGTCATGTTACTTTGGATGTGGTTGATAGTATTCTTATGCTGGCCTCTAGTCATCTGGGTTTGGGGGTTATTATAGGCTTAGGTGCTGATGTCCGAGTTTATCTTTCTTAGATGGGTGGGTTTGGGATGTTTTTCTCCTTAGTTTTTGTTTCCTCTCTGGTTTCTGGCCTGAGATGCCTGGGGTTCTGGTGAGCCTTCTGGTCTGTGGCCCCTAGAACAGTGAAAGCAGATGACTTTTGCCAAAATTATAGCCTAGAAAATGAAGCCAGGTGATGGATTCAGTTTATAGCTGTCGGGGTACTTTAAGGGGGCTTGGTGGGCATAGGGCATAGGCAGGGTCTTAACTGGGGTCCCTGGTGCTGGCATGTCTTCTGAGAAAGCAGGCTGAGTTGTGGGCTGGAAAATGGAGCCAAGGGAATGGGGTCCCCTCTGACTTTTATTCTTAGCTTCAGTCTGATGCCTGAAGACTTGAAAGAGTCTGCATTGTTCACAGGCTAACAGCTCCGTTTTGCTGGGACAAGACTGACACGAGACTAGACATATGAATTCATGTGGAGTCAGCCTTTGGAGAACTGTGTGGTGTCCCAGCTTCTCAACTCACACTTGTACAACACTTACTATTTTCTCATCCCCCCAAAATCCTGCATTTATTTTGAAACAGAGAATTTGAAAAACATTGTATGCCCGATGCCACTGTAAAAGGCACACTGCCAATCTTTCTTCCTTAAGATGCCATCAGGTTGCTTTCAAATCTGGCCAAGTTGGAACTTTTGACTGTGGTCAATTAAACACAAAGGTTAGAGTTTTGAAAAATTAAGCATAAGTTAGCCCAGATTCCTTATTCATATTGTATTTGTGGACACAATGCATTGGGTATTATCCTATAGGAATTCTATTCTAATTTAGTAAAATAATTTGTGTTTGTATATCCAGCGCAACAGCATCATTAATTATTCTACAATGGTGGGGTGGAAACCATGTGAGCTGCTGGTGCTAAGCACTTCTATAGATCACATCAAAATTTGCAAGCATCTGAGAATAAACTCTAAGTCTGACATCTAGTCTTTGATAAAACCCCGAGAACACCCTAAACTGACACATGCCTTTAAACTTAGTATTTATGATGGGAAATGCAAAGTAGTCACTGTGTCAGGAAGTGTCATCCCCTCGCAGGAGATTGCTTATTCAGTTATCCTCTGTTTCAGCTTCCTGCTGTCCAAAGCAAGGCCCTCTCCCCTCCTTCTGCCTCATAGTCTGTGGAAGGTGCCAATTACCACGTGCTTATCAGTTGCAAACTATGCTTGTGAGAAGGGAGCATCAATTATTTGTGAGCAGAGAGCTAAGGCTGTTGGAATCCTAATAACGGGTGCTTGAGTTTCCTGCTAATAGACTATATCAAAAGACGAGATGTAGACCAAAGGCAGTGTGTTTCAGAAGTCTATGCCTCAAAGACAAAATTAGGCTGCATTCGAAAACTTTAATGCTGTCTAGGTGCATATAGATTCACTGATGCTAATGAAGAAAGCTGGCAGGACATTTTCCTTTTATCCACACAGCCTTTAACACACACTGTGTATTTATTAATACTATTGACTTTTCCTTGCTGAATTCTGTGGATGTGCACGTGCAGGTTTTGTGTGTGTGTGTGTGCGCACGCACACACACACACACACACACACACACACAC
>JADRCC010161357.1:0-10131 GCA_019843855.1 Hylomyscus alleni | reverse complement strand
ACACACACACACACACACACACACACACACACACACACACACAAACACATACACACGGGGAGAGAGGGATACAGAGAGAGGGAGACAGAGAAAGAGAGATAGAGAGAGGTTTACTTAGCCAATTTTCACTTCAGACTGTGTGTGTGGGGGGATTCACATCTTGGGAGTTACTAGACCCAGTAATTGCCTGCAAATTTCAGATAATGAAACTTCTAGCTTCAAAACAAAAATGCTTGGCAGGGATAAATAGATGGATGGAAAGATGGTTCTTTTAATTGAGAACTGGATACTCCATTAGCATTTTTAAAAGAAGCTGCATTTTGTTCTACTGTTGGCTGTTAAGTACAAAAAGTGGAAGAAACATTGTGTTAAGGGCATATATCAAACCCATAAGGAAGAATAGGCACAATAGAGAGACATCAAAAGGTCTTATGATTCCAACCCTGTTTCCTCTTGGGCCTTCCAGGGTGCCCACATTCCTGTCATTATATTTCCTCTTTAGGGGCTTTCTGTTTTAATAGAGCTAATGCTTTATATTACCTGGGAGGGGTAACTCATTAGTTACCTAGTAACAGGATTTGATTATTTCATTACATTCATTGCTACCCTGCAGGCTGTGGAATTAAGAGCCTGAAATATAGGATGAGTATGCTTTGTTGGGAGCAGAGGGCTAAGATTACTTCCTTACTTAATGATGCATATTGAATAGCCCTAGGGAAAGCACAGGACAGGAGGAAGTATATGGGCATGGATGGGAACTGAATAGTAAGTTGTTTCTACTTTACAATTTTCTATGAATTAAAATAGATCACTCCGTAATACTCTATCAAAATAAGAATGATGCTACGTATAGAGAGTAAAGACCAAGAATGAACTCTTTGGATGCAGAGTCCTTTGAATTCAAGACCCAGTTTAAACAACTTCTAGTTATATGATTTTGAAGAAGTCACTTAAATATTCTGTGCCTCAGCTTTCTTGTCTCGTAAATGGTAATATCTTTCATGGGCTTGTTGTAGGAGTTGGAATTTTCAAAATGGTCAGCACAATGTCAACCTTTTTGCAAAATGGTCATTTTGTCTGTTATGTAGAATGTACTTCAGGATGGTGTGGCTGTCTATCTCCACCTCTTTGTTGCTTGGTTTGCTCATTAATTTTCATAAGATGTTTATCTTTATTCAGATGGTCTTTCTTCAGTGGCTGCTGGGTTTGCAGGTCAGACTGTATGCACTCTCTTTTCAATGTGTCCTTGTGGTTGATTCACACTGATCAGGGAGGCCCTTATAACTTCACAGCATATCTGACTTCTTGATCAAAGGAGAGATTTCAAATCCCAAAACAATAGCTTTTGAATTAACTGTGGCATTATTTCCCTTTTCATCACTACCACAATAAAAGAGTCTATAGGTGTGTTATCTTATGACCTGTCTATGATGTGGCTAGAATACATGAGATAGTTACTTAGTGTATAGGAACATGGAAGGGATAAGGGAAGTGGATTTTGTGTGACTCCCTCTATGGCTTTAAAACACAGGAATACATTTTGGAAATGGCTGACACTCATGCAGTCACATTGAATGTGACAGACAGATTCACCCTCTTCTGTTTTTATGTATCCAACAATGGTTTTGGTGTCCTGAAATGACTATGACTTCTAAGGTGTTATTCATGGCCTCAATTTGTGTCTGATTGAGCTTAGAAGTTGAGAAAGTGACTCATCAATCCATTAGATACAAATAAAGTGCTAGAAGTTATGTGTGAGAGTGGTACAAGCTTGAAGCCTTGATTTTGTTTAGATTCCTACAAAGTAAGATATTTAAGCTATATGTATATTGAGTGTTGAGAGAGAATAACAGGACATAAATCTAATAAAGAATCCAGATCCAGGAGTAAGGATAAATGTGATAAATGTCCTCTAAATGTGCAGAGGCCAATAAGGGAGTTGAATTGACGAGAGCAGAAAGGGCCTGATAAAAGGGCAGTGGAAAACCCTACCCTAAGGCATGCATATTAAAGTTTCCAAGGGGTCTTGAAAGACGATTTGTGAATTTTAATATTTCATAATCAATAGTCGAGAAACATTGAGTACTGACAAAGATGTGTTAATAGATTTGGAACAAAAAGGCAGTGTTGGTAGAGAGATTTGGTAAAAGGATGTAACAATGATAAAGGGCCTGGCACTGACATAATGTTAGCAACATTACACATGACATCATTCTTTCCTCAGAGCTCATTAGAAATGACTCATCTAGGACCTACTGTCCACGCTCTCTACTGCTACATAAACTACTGAAAAATCTGATAGGTTAAAATATCAGACATTATTTCATTATGTGATCAGGTATCCAGGAGGGGCTTATCCCAGAGTAGTGCTCTCGTGGGGTTGTGGTCTAGATTTTTACTAGAGCTGAAGTATCTGAAAGATTAGACACGAGCTAAAGGAGCTTTCAAGCTCCTTCAGGCCATTTTTTTTGGTAAGAAGTTTCCATTTCCATTAGATATTGGCTAGAAGCGTCAATTTGTCACTATCTTAGCTTTTCCATAGGCTCTCTAAATGACTTTTCAATACTTCTTCACCATTAGTAATTTGAACTTGAGAGAGAGAGAGAGAGAGAGAGAGAGAGAGAGAGAGAGACCGAGCCACTCTAAGATGAAATTCACATTGTCTTCTATAATTTCATCTCAGAAATTATGCCAGTACTGTTCTTATTTTCTTGATGATGCAGTACAATCCTGATATAGTGTAGGAAACTTTATAGAAAGAGAAGATAAAGAGATGGAGTTATTAGCAGCTATATTCTAGGCTGGTTGTTGTAGTCACTGAATCTTAGCCATTTAGAAATAACATTATGGTTTCGTTCTTAAAATCAGAGCAGCTGTGATTTCCTGAAGGAGACCATCATAAGATTGGGTCCACTATGAGTCTCTCATGGCAACAATGGTGATGGAGGGGACTTAAAAGCTCATTGGGAGGTATACAGGCAATACAGAAGCACTCTGTGAAGTATATGAGGGTCCTCCCCTCATGAAGAATATATGTCAGTAGTTCTTATCTCATGGGTCATGACCCTTTTGGAGTTTTTCACAGGAGTTCTATATCAGATATTTTGATTATCAGATTAGTTACATTACTATTCTTAACAGTAACAAAATTGTAGTCATAAATTGGCAATGAGATAATTTTATACTTGGGGGTCACCACAACCTGTGTCACAGTATTAGGAAGATTGAGAACTATTGCTTTATTATAAGCTGTTAACACTACTATTATATGGTGATGTTAGTCCTCTGAATTTTCCTGTGTTTCTTTTGGGGTTTTCTCATCAATGGTCCTATAAGTAAGTCCAATAAAACTTATTGGTTCATCAAGCTAGTCTTGAGTGGAATCATTTCTTTGGTCTGGCCTTTGTGCCCTACCTGGGTAAATGTTCACATCTTCCCAGGTAAAGCTGCACACCATTGATTCAGAATCCACATTTTAGCACCCTCTTCAAGTATAGAATATACATCAAAGTTTGAGGTGGGCTACCCAAGGCCAATATATCTTTAATTACAAATAGCAGGGAAGGAATGTATAAGGATAAATTCATAGGTGTAGAAGATTGAGGGATGGTGATGGAACAGCCACATTCAAGGATCAAGTTTCTATCTTATGAAATTAGAAAAAGAAAAGATTAGATGGCATTCTTATTTTAACCATTTGAATTTCAGGCCATGGATGTCTATGAAAAATTTGAAGATGTAGTACTTTCATTGGGTCAGAAGCATATGACAGATTTAGAAGCAGAGGGGAAACCAGGAAGTCATGAAGGAGTATAGAAAGCTGAATGAAGTGACCGAGGTGCTAAAAAAAGTAAAGGGTGTCAAAAATCTGTGAGAAATAATAGTGGAAGTCATGAAAATCAAAAGTAATGAACCAAAGTAGAGAATGGGTAGCAAGGAGATGAGGTCAGGCAAGACTAGGTACTGGGAAACACAATTGTGTTCAATAGTGAAAAGATCTTCACTTATGGCCTTTAGCCAGATACAGCTTCTTCTGTAACCTCTCAAGTGTAGTCTTTGCTGTTGTATAGTTAATGAATATTTAAATACTATATATTTTGTGTCAGACATGGTTCTAAGATTTTTAATGTAAATTTATTTACTTTATGTGTATGAGTATTTAGCCTGCATGTATACTTATGCACCATGTATGTACCTGATGCCCACAGATATCAGAAGACGGCATTAGATCCCCTCAAACTAGTATTATGGATGGCTGTGAACTACCATGTGAATACTGTTAACCAAACCTCAGTTCTCTGCAAGAGAAACAGTGCTGTTAACTGCAGAGCCATCTTTCTAACACCCTTGCCAAGATATAAAACATAGTAATCATTTTAACTTCAAAGGAGACCAAGAAGAAATGCATTTTTATTACTTACACTTTGTTGACAGGGACATTGAGGCTCAAAGAGATCACAGTTGTTTAGTGATGAAGCCAAGATTTCAATCCAAGCTGATTAGTTTCTGTGACTATGGTCTGAATTATTGTGCTTTACACATATCATGCAAATATATTCTGCTCCTTTTATTTTTAGACAATTGATAGTATACTGTATACTTTACAGTGATTATGTTCTTTATTCTCCCACTTAAATTATGCATTTGGAAGACCATGTTTTACTTATAATGCATCCATATTGATAAGATTGGTTTTCCATACCCATGAGTTCCACATTCACAGATTCAACCAACTCTATATATACAAATGCTACACAATTTTACATAAAATGAGTAATGTTGGATTTGTTATCCATGTAGAATTCTGGAAACAATCCATCAAAGATCCATCCTAGAGGGACAGTTTTGTTTCTACCAAAGTTTATAAAGAAGTTCCTGGTTAATTTTGGTTTATGATGTCTTTATTTATTTGTAAATATTTTATAATGACATGCATAACATTAAAAAACAAGTTTTCTATGAATAAGTTAGATTTAGTTTGTTGCTATTATAAAAATATTCTGGTTAATGTCTTTATACACTAGTAATTTGTTACCCATTGATATTTAAGTAAAATAAATCATTGACATTGGAATTTCTTGGTCCCAACTAAGTATGTTTTCAATTTTGATAGACATGCCCAACTTGTTTTCTACATATACATGCTATTAATTTATATTCCCTTCAAATTATAAGGGACTATCTCCTCATATCCTCATCAGTACAATGTTAACAAAATTTTTTCATCATTACCTGTCTGATAGGTGAAACATCATCTCAATGGGTTTTGAAATTTTCATTCCCTCTTATTATGTACAAAATTGAGTGACTGCAATGCTTAATTTGGTATTTTTTTCCTAGGGAAACGGGCTTATCATCATCTGACAATTTTCTGCTGGCTGGTTGGTGTCTCTAAACTGACCTGTAGCTATTTTTTTGTGACACTAGTTACAAGTGTTTATGGTTCAATGTTTTTCAATCTCATGGACATTCTTGACATGAAGGATTTTTACTTATTTTGTTTTCTCTTTAGCTCCTTCCTTTGCTCCTCTCTCTCTTCCTCTTTCTTTCTTCTTCCCTTCCTCTCCCCTCCCCCTCTTCTTTCACCCTGTCTTTTCTTCCTTCCCTTTCTTCCTTCCCTTCCTTCCTTCCTTCCTTCCTTCCTTCCTTCCTTCCTTCCTTCCTTCCTTCCTTCCTTCCTTCCTTCCTCTCTCTCTCTCTGTCTCTCTCTCTCTCTTTCTTTCTTTCTTTCTTTCTTTCTTTCTTTCTTTCTTTCTTTCCTTCTTTCTTTGCATGTGCCAGCTCACACTTCAGCATGTGGGGAAATCAGTGGACACATTGTGGGAATCAGTTCTTTTTTTTGGGGGGGGGATCAGTTCTTACTTCTATCACGCTGGTTCCAGGATCTGGCTTGATGGTAGGTGCGTTTACTTTTGGTTTCTGGATGTTGTGTTATATTTTGAAGTGATTTCTCTATGATTTACAATTATTTAAAATGATTTTGCCCCTGTAATCTTTTAAAACAATTTTTATTTTATCCAACTGGTTTTATATATTAAAATCTCCACGTATCTGGAATTTATTTTGTGTTAAGTGTAAACAACAACCTCAACTTTACCTTTGTGCAATATCATTTCCCTAATTGTTTCTTTACACTTGGACTACTGTTAGTATACTCCAGACTCCTAACTTCAGTTCCTTACTTATAACTTTTCTATTGAGAAATCAATTGCTTCATTTTGAAATGATTTTCAATTTATAACTAAGCTTCCTAAATGAGTCCTCCATATTGTTTATATTTTACAGCTTCGACTGTTTTTGTTTGTATCATTAAGTACCTGGAAGGGAAGACTAGAGGGAGGGGGAAAGTCAGTGATGCTAAGACTAATTCGTAAAGAACAAGTACAGGCTTAGGGCCCATCTCAAGGTTTCATGTAAATCAGTGAGAAAACGATAGTTGATTTACAGTATGAAAGGAATCCTATTTCTCTAATATGTGAGATGCCTTTACAAAGTCTCCATGGGTGGGGATTTAGAATATTCACAGTGCTTAGAGAGGAATACTGCCCCTGGAATCAGTCTGCTGTGGTTTAAATCATAGGTGTAAACAATATGAAAAGTAGCATCTTGAGGAAATGCTGTGGCCATTCTCCCAGGGCCTCAATCATCATGTTTACTGCTTTGCTTTGCTTTATCTAATCTGCTGCAGCTCTTTTCTAACATAGCTTGATGGGCTCTAGCTATCTTTGGCTACAATAAACACCTGGTAGATTTGAGCTTTTGCTATTACTATTGCTTAGCTACATAGAATGCTTCTTGTATAGGAATAGACATACTACTTCCAATAGAGGAAACAACCTGCAGCCACTTTTGTATCCAAAATTTACAGACTACAAAGAGCAAATCTAACCCAATGAATCAACCAGATAAACAACTAACTAAAACAATATGTGGCAGAGGCAGTATAAAACATGCATAACCTAAATTATTGACTAATATATATTTTTCAGAAAATGTTTGTCACTCAATCCTGAGTCTAAATTTGTTCATTATCCTGTAAAAATATTCAGCTTGCCAATAACAAAATTAGCTCTCCATTACATGTCAATGCAATTTCAATGCTTCGGTACAGAACTGAATCCTGTTGGCTTACTCTCCACCACGTGGTGGAGCTCATCCTTGTTTTCATGTGACATCTGATGGAAAATATAAAGATGCACAAGAAAATTTCCCTTGCATGAACTTTGCAGCAGAACTTGTGGACAGAAATTCATTGGAGCTTTTGACAACCGTCTTTTCATGCTGCAACTCAACTCTATTGCAAACTTGGTTAGAATAAGTAAGAAGTAAGTAGATGGCAATTTAATTTTAAAACAACTATTTCCTTCTTGTTGGTTTTCTTCTAAGTTCATACAAATCCCTGCTTTCTACTGCATTTGCCCTCTCCGTGGGTGCATAGGTATGAGAGAGTTGGAACCTCTTCCATGCATAGATGAACTCATTGGATCATAAAGTATAGAAGTCTTTATGGTTTATACGATACTTTAATGGTAGGGGCACTGGAGACAATTTGAGACATATCATCATGCACATAATCACACAACTGAACCCAGGCTCTCATTTGACACATGAAATAACTGGGGTTGTGAGAGGTTTAATGGCATGCCTGTGCTCACACAGTCAAGAGGGGACAGAACTGTAGAGACTGGGTCTCTGGACAGTCAACCCACAACTCTGCTTATTGAGTCATCCTATTAGAAATGTTAAGTGCGTTCTCTGCTATACATACCTTTCATTTCTTTTCTGGGTCACTAAAAGCATGGTAGGTTGGAAAGTGAATGTAGAGGCAAAATTATCCTGGCTTGTTTTCTCTCGATCAGAGTAAAAATTGGGCTTGTCTACATTATCACTTTCTCTCTCCTCTGTGGTAAAGAGAAATAGTCCAGTGAATTGTATTCTTTTGTGTTACTTGCCTTATTTTATACTGGAGTTGTTCACACTGCTCGTTTTATAGTTTTATTTGAGGAGCTAATGTTACTGATTATTAGAAATGGGCTGTGTTTTATTTCTTTACCAAGTAAAGTTGTCGCTCAGTGTCAAGAGAGTTGCTATGGGGGTTGTTGGTTCTAAGTCTGGGTATTGATACTAAACTAATGTTCCTTGTATAAAATGTCATGGTGCTTGCATATAAATGAATCATACCCTTCAAGATACTTCAAATCTTTTTCAGATTGGATTCCTTATGCTAATAGTATGTGAATTCTATGTAAACAGTTGTTAGGTTGTACTGTTTAGAGAACCATAACAAGAATAAGGTGGCTTTATAAGTTTAATATGGAGCCAAATGTTCTCAAATATTTCTGATCCATGATTGATGGAGTGTGGAACAAATGGATGTGGAGGACCCACTGTAGCTCATAATTTACAGTCTCACTGATATTTAATGAGTTAGATTTCTGCTCTTATGGAAGAAATCTTGGGTTAATATTAGCCTAAGTACCTGTGAGCAAATAGGGCCTTTGATTTCTGTCCTTCAGATCCGGGTCTTGACTCCTTCGTCTTCTTTCAGCTTTAATTCACACAGTCTCTCTTTACTCCCCCTCCCTTTGCTCTCATCCCCTACTTCTCTTTAGAAATATGTTTTAACAGCTTACAAGCAGGTTCTAAACGAGAGTTCCTTTGTCCTCACATGGGAAGATAAACAACAGAGTGCCTACTTCACTTTAGGAGCTCCTTTGTTCATTCTTTCACATCCGTAGAGGTCTAAAAGAAAATTCTCTTTTGTTTTTCATTCTAGCAGATCCAAGTTGTATTTAACAAGGTGAAACTTTCTTTAGAACACTCGAGTTTAACTGAAGTAAAAGATTCTCTTTTGCTCAAACCTATGAGAATATCCAGGGTTGAATTTAGAGAACTCTTCACATTTTGAGCAAGGCTCTTAAAGCTTTTGGTATCTCTGCTTCAACCACAAGTTTTCCAGAGAATATTTGGCATTAACTTTACCTTATCAAACATTATCAATGATTTGAAACAATCACATGTGATTGAACAGAGATCAGTATGAATTAATGAAGTACTTCAGTATGTTTGTCTTGGTCTGGAGTCTTTAAAATTTAGTAAGTTATTCGTGTGCTTTATAACTGGTTAGGGGACTGTGGACTCAAATAGATGAAGTTTACCTCTCATATCCTTTCTTACAGCAGGCACTGGTTAAGTTATCACCAATTTTGTGTAAGAAGAGTCTACAGTAATTGGTCTATCCTGCAAGCTAGGTCAACCTTTAAATTGCAGTTGATGCTATTGTCATTTGCAGGTAAGCCCTACCACTTGATCCCAAGGGGGAGATACATGCCTCAAGGCACCAAAGAGAGACACTGTGGATTTAGAAGAAAAATAATGGATCATAAAAAATATGGAGGGAGGCAGAATTTAATCTCCAAAGAGGAAAGATTTGCCTCTGGATCTGTCTGCGTGACCTCATGGGGCTTGTTTTTGTTTTGATTTGAATTATTTTGTTTGACTTTTCACTTAACATACTTTGATATTATGCTACCTCTGCCCAGGCACTGCAGTTTGCCCTGTGCCTCGCAAGGCTCTTGGCTTTAGAATCTCTTTAGTTAAAGTGAGAGGCATGAAGGTTGGTTTATGCCTTCTTTGTACCTCCTGCTGCTGCTGATGACTGGGGTCACTTTGCTTCACTTCCTCTGTCCATTACTTTGACACTTAGCAAGATCAAATCCACCTCCCTTCCAACGCAGAGTTCTGAAAGGTGGCAGTATTAGGGGTGTAATGAGTAAACGGACATGTATGAGCAATGGCTAACTAGAGTGAGCTTGTGGGGCTGACTACCTTGGTGTACTGGCTGGTTTTGTGTGTCAACTTGACACAGGCTGAGTTATCACAGAGAAGGGAGCTTCAGTTGGGGAAGTGCATCCATGAGATTCAGCTGTGGGGCATTTTCTCAATTAGTGATCAAGGGGGTATGGCCTCTTGTGGGTGGTGCAGTTCCTGGGCTGGAAGTCTTGGGTTCTATGAGAGAGCAGACTGAGCAAGCCAGGAGAAGCAAGCCAGTAAGAAACATCTCTCCATGGCCTCTGCATCAGCTCCTGCTTCCTGACCTGCTTGAGTTCCAGTCCTGACTTCCTCTGGTGA
>JADRCC010161347.1:0-15109 GCA_019843855.1 Hylomyscus alleni | reverse complement strand
AACCCTAACCCTAACCCTAACCCTAACCCTAACCCTAACCCTAACCCAAACCCTAATTTGTGATTGTTGTGAAGGGTGTTATTTCCCTAATTTCTTTCTCAGTTTGTATATCCTTTAAGTAGAGGATTAGTTGATGGTGTCAGTGAAGTTATTGGGGCTAGATGCTGGTGGAACACATGAAAAAATCTTGGCACCAAGTTGGAACACTTAATTGTTTATTGTTATTTTCATAGATTAGTGAACTTCTCAAGTCTCATTGGAAAGTCCGCATTAGTTCCAATAAATGATGATTAACTCAGATTTCCACAACTGGTCAAGATATAAACAGCAAAGGACTGTAAAATTCCCAGCCATTAATAGGATATCTGTATTATATTCTCTAGTGGCCATTTTTTTTTTAATTTCAACTTGATACAAGCTAGAATCATCAGAGAAGGGAACATCAATTGAGAAAATGTCTCTATAATATTGGGCTATAGGAAGGTACTACAGCATTTTCTAATTATAGGATTGTATGTGGTATCATCCCTGGGTTGGTAGTTCTGGGTTCTGTAGTTCTGTAGTACAACAGGATGTGTTCTTGGAAAGTTTTTCTTCCCATTTAGATACCTTTTCTAGCCTTGATAAGAGGATTTGTGCCTACTCTTCTTGAAGCTTGTTACGCTGTGTTTGGTTGATATCCCTGTGAGATCTACTCTTTTCTCAATGGAAACAAGAGAAAATAGATTTGGGAAAGATGAGAGGTACAGAAGGATACAGGAAGTTGTGGAGTTAGGAGAAATTGCAGTCAGATGTATGTATAAAAAAAGAGCAAATTATAGATGATATATATATGTGTGTATATATATAATATTTATATAATATATATATTATGTATATATAATATATCATATTATAGTGCATATATTATATATACATATATAGAGATAGACAGGTAGGAAGATAGATCGATAGATAGATAAATGATAGATAGATAGGCAAACTAGATAGATGAATACAAGCTGAGCAAATCATAAGAATCAAGCAAATAATTAATACTCCTCCATAGTCTTTATATCAGTTGGTGCTTTCAGGTTCTTGTGAATGCATGTCTTCACTGTCTTGATGATAAACTACTATAAGAAACTGTGAATAAACCCTTTTCTTCCTATGTTGCCTTTAATCAGGATATTTCATCACAGCGATAGTAATCCTAATTAATACATACTCCTAATTAATACATACTCCTAATTAATACATACTCCCTGTCTCCATGGACCAGGAATCATAGGACAAGATGGGGCAGAAAAAATGTAAAAGCAGAGGTTAACATATCAGAGCAGATTCACATATAAATTCATAGCAGTAGATACAGCACTCATGAGATGAGTGCACAATCAAGTCACGCAAAATCTCCGAAAAGATTGGTGAGGTAAGCCATGAAATGAATAACACACCTCTCTAAGGAGCTATTGGCAACTGCTAGCTGCTGGACAAGGAAAGTGTCAGGTTTCTTTATTGTGGTGGCCTCAGATGAGTTGAACATGTTTCAGTGGAAGTCCACATATTTAAGACCATATGGACAGAAGCAGCAGAATGTGATAGATTTGAATAGACTAACGACAGAATATTGGGCATGTGGGAAAGGGTACTGAATCTTGAAGAAGTTGGGAGAGAGGGAATGTGATCGAATATATTATATAAAATTGTCATATAAGTAATAAAAATTACAAATGAATAAAATATATCCGGAGAATCAACAGTTATACAAACTGAGACTAAAATCTAAGACAAAAAAAAAAAAAAAAAAAAAAAGAATCTAAGACCATAGTGCTTGAAGTCATTAAAAGAGAATTGATAGAAACTGATGACCTACAAACTTATAACATAACATATAAATCTGAGGCCACAGTAACTAAGATAAAAGAAAATTCAAGCATTGGTGTTTTATCCATTGAGGTCACAGCCCTCAGTTGACTGCACTACAAAGTGCTAAAACCTAGCATGAAGAAAATGATACTGTAGAAAATGAAGTCATAGACACTGAGGTAGTACAAAAATGAGGTTATAGGAACTAAAATAATGGAATCTGAGTTCTAGAAACATAGACCTTAGAATGCAAACCTATTGGTGACAGCCCACATTAAGCTCAAGATGCCTGGGACCCCTGATGACAAGGACAAGACAAGGATGTACTGTGTTTCACTGTACATGGCCTCTTGTGGGCTCCAGTATAAGTACTGAGAGGCCCCAAGGACTGCTTCTTTGGCACAAGTATCTTGTGGTGTCATTTCTGTAAATATTCTTAGCACCTATCATTCTCCATGTCTATTTACTGTTTCTTCTCTTTCCTTCTTCCTTGATTAAACCAGTATTTGTGGACCTGACAAGCCCTAGTAGGAGCCCCCTTGATATCCAGGAACTAGATGTTACCAACAATATTAAAGTAAAAGCTGATCAAATATTCAAGAGAAATAGATAGTACGGACACTAGCTCAAGGTGGAAATGAAAGTAACCTAGACTCATGAACTGAGATGAACAAATCTGCAGCTGTTCCCCCAGTCTTAGTCTCAATTCTATATAATAAAACAGGACATTTTTATTACAAAACTAAGGATGGAGTTACATTGTATGAATTACAATGTATTGAATTACATTGATATATCCTAGAAAGTCAGCAACAGGCTCCTTGGGTTCATAGATGATGGTGACAGCCCCCTAGGAATTCCCCACATAGGTTAAATGAGGATGTTCTTGTAGACAGATAGATGAATTTCTGGATGTTTGACCCGGATTGGAGATACAATGCCTGTAGGGTTAGCAGTATGACCTCAAGTTTGCCATTTTATGAAACAATACTGTCTCACACATGTCTCAAAGACATTGACTTTGTAACTGCAATACTGCTGCCCGACCCCCAACCTCACAAGAGACTGGTGGTTGGGAGCTATAAAAAAAATGTACTTGCTACAAAACTTTTATGTTTGAGATTTTATAGTTCCTTTCTTTCTGTTCTAAATCTGTACTACTCTGTATCAAAGAAAAAAATACTGGCACAGAAAAATAGAGGAATTTCTACCCCCTATGAACTCTGTGACCCTACATCCTTATATGATTCCAATAAAAAACTGGAGCTGAGTCAAGTTTATATGGACATTCTGACTCCTGACTTCAGAAAGCTCTCATGGAAATGAACAAGACTGTCAGTTTACTCAATTGATGTGTTTTCTTATTCCTCTACCAGATATCCCTAGTTCATGATGACTCCTGACTCATGTTGAGGCTGGACCTCAGCACAAGCCCATGCATATTATGGAGATAGAATCATAGGTAGAATAAATTGACAAAAATGAGATTATAAAATCTGAAAGCACAGTACCTGAGATCATTTAAAATGATGTACTAGGCTGTTACGTACTAGGTGCCACGGAATATGGCACCTGAAGAGCAACCTACTGTGGCCAGACAAGAACCCCAGTGTAGTAAGAGGCACATCAAACAACATACAAAACTTTCTACACAAATTTAACTTGTCTACAAGAAATGCAGGGATGGGGAATGGCACAGAATCTGAGGGAATGGCCAACCAATAATCGGCCTGAGTTGAGGCCCATCCAATGAGCAAGCATTAACACCTGACACTATTGATGATACTGGGTTATGCTTGTAGACAGGAGTCTAGTATGGCTGTCCCCTGAGAAGCTCCTCCAAGTAGCTGATACAGACATTCACAGTCAAACAGTGAATAGAGATTGGAGACTATTATGGAAGCATAGGGAGAAGGATTACTGGTCATGAAAGGGATAGGAACTCTACAACTCTACAGGAAGACCAACTGAACCAACTAACAGGAACCTTTGGGGCTATCAGAAACTGATCCACCAACCAAAGAGCATACACAGTCTGAATCTAGTACTCTCTTAGTATATGTAGCATATGTGCACCTTGGTCTTCATTTAGATCCTAAACAACTGAAACAGGGGCTATCCCAAAAGGTATTGTGTGTCTGCAGGATATGTTCTTGTAGCTGAGCTGCCTTGTCTGACCTCAGTGGGAGAAGATGCACCTATCCATGCAGAGACTTACTGTAACAGCATAAGTGGGATATCCACAATGACCCTCACACCCTCAGAGGAGAAGAAAGGAAGGATTAAGGGTGGATTGAGGTAGGGTGTGATGGGGAGGAGAGACTATCAGAAGGATGTTAAATGAGTAAATAAAAAATAAATAAATGAATAAAATAAAGTAATAGATCTGAGGAGACAGATTGGTTAACAATGTACTTCCAAGGTTGATAGAATATTGAGTTCAGTATCCTCGAATCCTCTTCCAAAAGAAAAGGACAGATGTAAATACAATATTTCCAACACATAGGGATGATGACAAGAGGGTTGTGGGAACTTGTTAGCCAATTAGCCAAAAAGAGAATCAAGGAACCTCAAGTTTGATGAGAAGCTTATTTCAAGACAGAATATAGATAGGAATTAATTCAATTATTCAAAGAAACAGAGGTCATAGTGATGGAATTTGAATTCACAACACTTAAAATCAGAAAACTGATGATCACACATACTAAGATCTAAATTATTAAAAGCAGAGTAACTGAGGTAAAAGAAACTGAAATACAAAAAGTAAAGATGCATATGTAGATCAGAGAAATTGAGGATATGTGAAATGAAGTAACAAAAACAGAAAATTTAGAAATATTACATAAGAGAACATCAGATCCTAGGAAATGAGAGCATAGAAGCTGGTTGGATAGAAAGTATGCTGGTGTATACAAAGACTGCAAACCACTGAGCCAGAATGTGCATAATCAGCATTCATTGAAAACAAGATACTAAAATGAGGCCAGAGAAAATGCACTCAAAAAGACAGCAACCACGAACTTGTGGCCACACAAACTACCATAGAAACTGTGTTCACTGAGATTCAGGCAATAGGTACAAATGTGATATCAAAGGAGGTAGTAAAAGTTGATGTCAGAGAAAAAGAGGTCCCAGAAAACAATGACAAATTTAGATCATAAATATGAAGGACACAGAACCTGTGACATAGAAACTGATATAGAAAATAAAGCCACAGATCATGAGTTTGTACAAAACAGAGAAAAGAAACTGAAGACCTTAGCTACTGGCATCAAAAAATGAGTCATATTCAGACATAGTAGAATCTGAGGTCACAGAATTGGGGGTCATAAAACCTGAGAGTATGGAATGAAAGGCCATTGAAAGTGAAGTGATAGAACTGGAGGGATTAGATTCTGTGGAGGTAACAATTTGACCAATGTAACTCATGTTTAAATAACATAACTAGAGCATTAACAATCTCTCTATTTGACAATTATAATCATTAATCAATTAGATGGTATTATTCTATTAGGAAGTACTCTAGATAATATGAACTAGAACACCTAACTATTTTATGCTGATAAACACAAATAAAATAAAAATTAAAGTCTATCCAACAAATATATAATCATTTTTCTTTGGGTTCCTTGCTTTGAGTGTGGGATTCCTCGATATAATGTTCTCTTTCCCTTCTGTTCCTTTGCCAAAATTTCCCAGGAACAAGTAACATAATCCTCTTCAAATTCTACAATAACTTCTCTGTACTTTGCTTATGACATTTATTCTTACTTTGTGATATGTATATCTTTTTTGTTCTACTAAAGTAAATCTAAGAGGACAGAGGATAAAGTATTTGTCAAATATATAGGAGTCAGTTTAAAGTCACAACTGACCATATATTATTAAAGGTTTTATGCATATATTTGTGTGTGCCTGAATATGTATGTGCACCACAGGTATTCAAGAAGCTCACAGAAGTCAAGAGAAGGCATCTGATTCTTTGGAACTGGAGTTGCAGATGGTTGTGAACAACCATGTGAGTTCTGGCAATTAAACCTCTGCAAGAGCAATAAGTGCTCTTAACCTTTGAATCATTCATTTTTCTATATCCTGGTCCTAAATTATTTGGCCAAGAGAATATCTTAGGTTTAGTTTTTTCATCTAAAATCTTACTTCACCGTGTTATCATCTTTCTCTCTTAGTTCTACAATAAAAAAATTGTTATTTTATTATTATTTATTCATCAATAAATTTTGTGATGCTAAATCCAATGATCAATTGTCATAATTTTTCATTTTAGAGCTATTAATAGTTATTTTTCAAAATGGTAGTGAAATATGATTATGACTCTCACCAAAATAAAATTTCTAGTGTTCACTCCCATTTGGGGGACAAAGGGGTTCTCAAGTGGATTATAAGCAATGTTTGTTCACCTTTCTAAACTTTTCATCATTCAGTCTTCTACTTCTAGCTTACTTTAATATTTCCTCTTTTCTCTTAATTTCTAGGATCTACTCCATTCTCATTTTGCATTCTAGTCATTGCAAACTGCATCATTAGGGGAAAATAATTGTACATTTACCATCATATCATATCAGAGCATATTCCTTGCTCCTGTTTGTTCTAGCTTCTACTTTGTGATTAAGTATTTATTCTTGCCTGAGAAACTCCTCCACTAAGATCCTAGACCAGCAATTCTTTTTACTCTTTTGCTCTTATTTTTTCCCTTTCTACTAGGTCATCTCAATCATATCATAATAATTGTATCATATAGTGCATATATTAATTATTCAAAAGTCTTTCCTTTACTTTTGCTACAATTTTCTGACCCGTTATTGAAAAACTCCTAGAGATAACACACCTCCAAATATATTGATTTCTGTTCTTTCATTTTCCCTTAAGATTAAACCAAACTACGTCTACTAAGACTATTTTGTCTGTTTTATCAACAAATTTTGTGCTGTGGATCCAATTTTTGTTGCTTGTCATTTTTGAGCTGTCAACAGCAATTCCAAAGTTGTTCTTTCTCTCTTTCCTAAGCTCCCTGTTCCTGAACCACACTGGGGTCTCTGCATCAGAGGCCGACTTCTTACTACTCTTCCTCATTTTACAACTCCTCATATTAGAAGCCATAAGGCTCAGTACCTGGACTTTTTTTTCTTCTATGGCTTCTTAAACTCCCATGATAATGTGATTTAGATCTTTATTTATACATGTGCTTGTATGTTCAGTATCACCTGTGATGCTTGAAATGTGAATTTGTCAGCTGCCTTCTTCATAATTTTACTTGATCATCTCACATTTAACATCTCCAAAGCAGAACTGATTTCTCCTAGTGTACTTATCACATTCTGAGTTACCTTAATACCAACTTTATCCTTCCAGTAGTTTAGGTTCTGAATCTATGGCATCATTATTTGTATCTTTCTTTATCTTTCAAATCATCTATCTTCCTCATTGTTATCTTAAAAATGCACACAACCTATGGTCTTCGTGCCAAGCTGTTGTTTCTTGCCTGGATTATGGTCTCTTTGTGCCAGGATGTTGTTTCTTGCCTGGATTACGGTATCAAGCTCTTTGCTGGTTCCCTTCTCCTATGCTTAACTTTCTATAGCCTCTTTTAAACAGAGTAGTTGAGGTGATGATATCATTCTTCTGCTTAAAACTTAGGTGGCACCTCCCGTCTCAAAATAAAAGGTTATTACAGTGACCTAGCCCACCCTATCCAGTCATCTAGCTCCTTTCCACATAACACTCTGAGCATGGTTTCCTACTTAGTAAATCTACTCTAGGCTTCACAAACCACCTTGCTATGCCAACATAAGAAGACCTCTTACCCTTTGACCTAGCCACTTTTATATACTCCTTGAATTCTCTTCTATGTAGTTACTTGGTTGACTCTCTACTTTCCTCCAGTCGTTATGTAAATGTCATTTTCATTGTGAATAATTTCTATGTATTTACTTTCTTTTCTCTATTCTCTTTTCCTTGTTTATTTCTCATTAATAATATTTATTCTTATTCTTTTTCTCTTATTTTTGTATTTTTGTTTTTGATTGTTTGATTGATTTTGGAGACAGAGCCTCATACAGCCCACTATGCCCTCCAATACACTATGTAGCTGATGCCAGCTTTTAAATTCCTGATCTTTCTGCTACTTCCTAAGTTCTAGAATTATAGGCATGTGCCACTATATCTGACTTTATTTAATTTTTAATAATTTAAAGTTATTAATCACTTTATTAATTACATTTGTTGCATATTTACTGGATATACAAATGCTTTTTTAACTAAGATCATCAGTTGGAATATGAGGTAGCTCATATCCCATATGCCAATAATATTGTGCATGAATATAAAAATTGAAATAGAACAATATTCACCTAAAATCATGCTTTAAAAAGGCTATGAGTAAATATTAAATCAAATCTTGATCTGTGTATAAGTAACTATTTCAATTTCATTATATAATAATTTGTTATATAATCAGCTTGCTGGCTTATATGAATCAACAGAATATACTTCTCATATTTCTATATGAAGAGTTCCTTGTTTAGGCTTTGTCTTTGTATAAAAAATGCTAAAAAGCAGACCTAAGGGAAAAAAAACTATATATATATATATAGTCAGGTAAATAGATGGCACAGAACCCTAGACCACGCAAACAGATCAGAGAATGTAAGGGAAAAGAAAAGATGTTCTGAAAGCTTATGCCAGAAAAACTAAGGGCAAAGAAACTCAACTTGCAGAATTCAACATCACAGAACAAGAAGTATAAGAAATTTAGTTGATAGACCATAAAGTTAGAGGAACTTCATCCAAAGAAGCAGATACCCAGAATCTGAGGCTATAGAAAGTGACAGGATGTAAACTGAGGCCACAGTTCCTGAGACACCAGCTGCTGAGGTCATAAGAAGATGAGGAACTAAAACAGCAAGTAGAAAATGAAATCTTTTTTTTTTTTTTTGAGCTATCTTAGAAAGTGCTCTAGTAGAAACAGAGGACAGGGAACAGAACTAGGACACTGGTGTTACTGGACCAGTGGCAATTGAAATTTGGACCACAGGACCTGAAGAAATATAAACTGAGGCAATAGAAAAACTTCCATAGTGGAAAGGGAGGGCAGTGAGAAAAAGTCCACTGAAACAGAGGACACAGAAATAGCTGACTTACAGGTTGAAGCAGTTGTTACTGTTTCTACATAATCTACAGAATAAAACAGATCACAGAGTTTAAGACCACAGAACCCAAGGCTATAGTTACTGGGGCCAGCAACCAGGAGAGAGTGGGTTGGTGAGCAGGGGGAGAATGGGAGGGAACAGGGTTTATTCATCTATTTATTTATTTATTTATTTATTTATTTATCTATCTATTTATTTATTTTTTTTTTTTCAGAGGGGAACTGGGAAAGGAGATATCATATGACATGTAAATAGAGAAAATATCTAATAAAAAAATGATTCTGATTTTAGACATCAAGAGCATAGAACCAGGGGCTACAGCAAGTAAGTTCATTCAGACTCAGACCATAGAAGATTTGATTGTAGAATCCATTATACAAAATGAGGCCTTCGAACCTGAGTCAGAGAAAGTTGGACTCTAGGTATATGTATAAGAACATCTCAAGAAAACAAAACAATACCAACTGAGTTAACACAAATAGCCACCATAGAAACTGATACCACATAGAAAATGAAGCCAAGAACCTCAGCCTAGAGAAAGTGAAATCATGGAAACCGATGGCACATAACCTGAGGTTATATAAAATGAGAGCACAGACACTCTGCCTACACAAACTGTGAATGTCTTGAAGCTGAAGTCCTAGAACCTGGACTGATAGATTGAAACCAAAGTAATGTAACCCAGAGAACCTGAGGTAGTCGAAATAGGCAAATGCACCTAAGGTGTCGGTTGTAAAAAATAGGCCTCAAAATTGGGGTGATGTAGGTCAGAGTTACTAAATAAAAGAACTGAAGTCACAGAATGTAAATCCAGAAAAGGAACCCATAAGACAGTCCATGGAATCGAAAACCTGCATTTGGAGTAACTGATGCTAGAATCCACAGGTCATAGAAACTACTTGAGAGAAACTGAAATCTTAGGAACTCAGAGCACAGCCATGTAGAGAGCAGTGCCTCAGCTGGGGAAATTAAAAGTTAAAATACTGCCCAAACTTTCATCATTATCTTTACAATTCTTTGATGTATTTTTCTGTCATATCTTTAAATTTGAATTTAAAATAGTTTAAAGAAATATGTGTTTACTTCAACAGTGCTTAACATTGATTCAATTCATATGTAAGTCAAAGTTTTTTAAGCAGACATTTTTCACATTTATCAAAGTCTTTACATTTGTGAGCCCATGTAGTTCCCTATGTGCACTCTATCATTTTATTGTTTTATACCAGTGTTGTAAGGAAATTCCTACCATCTGCAAATTTACCTTCTCCAAGACACAGACAAATAGCTACTGTGCTGAGCTTATTCCTGTTTATATGTTAACTTTTGCCTAGGTACATCATTTTAGCCTGATACTATCAAGTTATTTGTTAATTACTGGTTTTTCTCTCTTCAAGTGGTGATTGCTGGAATTTGTCAAAATTGCATGTAATAATCTTTACATCTTGTCCTCATCCATTTCTTTCTGATAAATACTATCCCTACTGTTTCCTTGCGACTTTAGGTTTCACTTCTTCTCCTGGCTTGCACATATTTCATATACATTATTTAGCTGATTTGGGGTATCTAGATATTATATTGAGTCCTGTATGGTTTCTAAATTAGCAGATAGTAAACTCTTGAAGTCAGAACTCCTTTGGACACTGGCATTAAATGAAAAGAAAATTATTAACAATCTCTTCTTTGGGTTATCAATACACTTTTATATAAATTTCTGGCTGCTATTTTTTCATTACTCAGATGTTTTTCATCTTCTTTCATTTTTATTCTCTAGATACCTTGAGTTCCTTTTCTAAATTTTTATTGATGAACTGCTACCTGGAAGAATAAGATAAAATACATCCTTTCCTTTCCAAGATGCTTCTGGTAGTAGAACTTATTTTATAGCAGTAGAGTAGCATGCTGAATGAAATTGGTACTGAGTGTCAGTTGCTAGATCTGAAAATGTTCTTTCTAGGAGGATTTAAGGGAAATCCAATATAATATATTCAACTGTTTATATAAAATTATAAATATGATAGTGAGGATAGAAGTATATTTTCTAGTATAAATGATTCTGTTCTAGTTACATGATAATGCTTTATGCTGTAGCATTATTAAATAGTGAAGATTAAATTATTTGGAAGTTTGTTGCAGATATCCCAGATGACAACTTCTTATTGTTTTAATAGATTTGATGAATACATTCAATATGGTTTTGTCATATTTATCTATATTCTCCCCTGTAACTCCGGCAAGTGTCATGTGTGATATCCCTTCCTACGTTATGCCCACTTCTGTTTTATGATCTTCTGAATCCAGGTGTATTTTCTGTGTAATTACCGGGGCGAAGTCCACTGGTGCTTAGTTGACTATGAATCTCTCAGAAGCCAATAATTACCTCTAGCTTCTCAGCTAGCTCAGTGCCTTCTGAGGTACTCCTCTCTATATACTAAAATATTGACTCACTTTTCATTGTGCAGAATTTTAAAGGGAATAAATACTTCTGTGGCTATATGATAATTATTAAATCTATATAAATATTATAAATAAACATCACGAAGCAAGTTTGACAAGAAACAAAGATGTATTTTTCAGTTTCCAGACAATTAGAATCAATTTAAGCCTTGCAAAATATCAATTCATAACCATGCAAATGAGCAACTAATAAAAATGATGAACAGTTTCAAAGTAAGATATTATGAATTGTGTAGTTATAATTTTCTTAAGACTTTTACAGAGCACACATTTCTTTAACATAGGAGTGTAGTTACATATACAATTTTATTGGTTGTAACTGAGCAATTTGTAATGTCTTAGAATTGCAAATTATTTTATCATTAATAAGGTATATTTTAATATCATTGGTGCTATTATTAATAACTAATTTGATTCACTTCTTTTCCATCATGCTTAATAGGAAAGAGTCTATTCTAATGAGAGCAGTCTGATGAGACCCGTCCTTCATTTGCTGTTTTTCTTCTGGACTACTCAGAGCATCCTTGGTTTTGATTGATGGCTGGCACAATCTCCATTTTTTTACTTTTCTTTCTACTTACTCCATAACTAATTTAGCTTATTCCTGATGTATTGACAGTGAATTCTTTGTATATTCTTTGACCCTGAGTGTCAGTTGGTTGTAGAATCCCCACTTAAGTGTGATCCTCATCTTACTTTAAGTAGAAATGAAACTAGTTAAAATCACAACTATGACCATAGTTGAAACACATTCTCCATTCATTTTCTAGACACAAATCATTATACACTTAATCTCTTAATATTTTAAGTTAACTGGTATTATGAAAATGCATTTTTTCTTGTGACATTCATATTATTTGAAAACTTCTTTTCTTTTTACATATTCCATCAAATTAAATGATGTACAGTATAACTCATGGTACTAATTATCTCTTATTTTTGCCACTTCCACTTGTTAATTTTTATACCATACTACACAATTCTTGAACATATTGTTACAATATAATTTACAACAGCATATAATTATGTTAATATACAATCAGTTGCAGAGAGGGTCCCAGGGTAGTTACACTTAAAGTTGTTTTTAATAGGTGTGTATTTATATGTATGCTCAATTAATATTATTTCATTATTGCAAATTTTATAATTAATATTTGTAAAAGTATTTGTAGAAGTCAAAACATTCATATAACTAAGTCATTTGTTTAATCATCAGGTGATATTTCACAATTTACCATGTAATATCCACTCACCAATTGAATTATGAAATAAAGTCTGTCACTCATTTATCACTTTGATTTTTCTGTTTGTTTTGTTTGTTTATGTTTTTTAATTTATTTTTTATTAATTTGATATTTTATTTATTTACATTTTAATGTTTTCCCCTTCCTGATCTTCCCTTCGCGCATCCCCACTGCATCGCCATCCCCTTTGCCTCTAAGAAGGTGCTTCCTAACCCATCTACCCACTTGAACCTCACCCTCTAGCATGTCCCAGAGCTGGGGCAACAAGTCTCCACAAGACCAAGGGCTTCCCCTCCCATTGATGCCAGATAAGGCAATCCTCTGCTACATATGTATACAACCATGTATACATATGTACCCATCCATGTATATATTTTGGTTGATGGTTTAGTACCTAGATCTCTAGGGGGAGGGGTGTCAAGTTAGTTGATATTGCTGTTCTTCCTATGGGGTTGCAATCCCCTTCAGCTCTTTGTAATGGAATCTTTATAACATTTAAATTTAATTATATAAAATTCCTTGATTGTCAAAATTTGAATTTTTGTGCTATGTTCTTAGCTTACAAGTTGTGGATTAATTTTGCTTGTTTTCTTTCTTTCTTTCTTTCTTTCTTTTTTTCTTTCTTTCTTTCTTTTTTTCAGCAAAATGTGTGGTAACATTAAAAATTATCCTTAGTGAAGTACCATAAACTAAAAGAGGCAAATGTTGCATGTTTTTTGCCATTTGTGCATGATACCTTTGAATATGATTCATTTGAATATGAAGCCTCACAAAGGTCAAGCATTTGGAAGCATCCATGGATAAGTCCTTTCAAGAGAATGGAGACAGAAAACACTAATTTACATGAAATTGTTGAACAGGAACGAATAAATTGTGGTAATTGGGAAAATGGGAGAATGTAGGTTTAAGGGGTCCCTGCATCTGCTCCGCCACAGGGCTCCTGCTGATCCAGGAGGCAAGGAAGTTTGACTGTACTTACCCCATGCTAGCTAGAGCCAGGCAGGTGTCGGGCTATGGGAAGACATTGATCACTGCTCTGGGTGTGGGAGAGCTCAGTCTGAGGTCCTGAGGACAGCTGGAGCTGGCTCAGGGTCTCCGGGCCTGAAAGGAGACCTGGGTAGTCTGGTTCTTAGACTGGTCGTCCAGGCTCCACTGAATGCCTTGGAAAAGCTGAGAACAAAATGGGGACCAGCGAGCTGGATCTAGCCTGGGGCTAAAGGGAAAAGTGGGGAGAGCTCTGGCTGGGTCCTGCAGGGAGGAGAGAGTCCTTGGCTTGTTCTACAGGTGGCTTGGATTGGTAAAAGTCTTGGCTGGGATCCCCAAGAGGCCTTCTGCAAGAGACTAGAAGGATAGCTCTTTAGGCAAAGGTCTACTACATTGCTCCCACAGAGGAACCCAACAAAAAGAGGCAGTCCATGATTTTAAGACATTTATTGTCATGTCAGAAAAAAAGATGAATAAAACCATACCCTACTTCTCAGGTCAGGCCTGAGGTTAAATACATTTTGCCAAGAGGAGAGTCTGGAAAAGAGAGTTTATTGGCTAAACCTCCAGGCCTTTAGGTACCTTATTAAAAATGGAGATCTGTCTTGAGGCTACATGATCTGTGGTCACATCTACCTGTAGAAGAGCTTGGGGCATTGCCCTTTCGTGACTGATGGCTACAAATCTATGGAGGGTTGCAGCCTTTTGTGTCAGAAGCCTAGTGTACAGGAACCAGGCAAAACACCTGCAATCACTCAGGGTCACCAGAGTTTCCAACATTGGCTCAACCAGGAACCAGGCTACCTTTCACAGTCTACAGGAGAATAAAGGAGAAAAATAAATAATGTTACAGACTTTTCCAAAAATGTATATGCAAACTTATTACTACAGAATCTTTTACAAATACTTCTACACATGTACACAGACAAAAAATTAAAATGTAAGTGTCCTATAGCAGGAAAACCATGTGTATTAGTCAGGGTTTCTATTCCTGCACAAACATCATGACCAAGAAGCAAGTTAGGGAGGAAAGGGTTTATTCAGCTTACTTCCATATTGCTGTTGATCACCAGAGGAAGTCAGGACTGGAACTCAAGCAGGTCAGGAAGCAGGAGCTGATGCAGAGGCCATGGAGGGATGTTCCTTGCTGGCTTGCCAACTCTGGCTTGCTCAGCCTGCTCTCTTATAGAACCCAAGACTTCTAGCCCAGGGATGGCACCACCCACAAGGGGCCCTACCCCCCTGATCACTAATTGAGAAAATGTCCCACAGCTGGATCTCATGGAGGCACTTCCCCAACTAAAGCTCCATTCTCTGTGATAACTCCAGCCTGTGTCAAGTTGGCACACAAAACCAGCCAGTACACAATGCATATAGTAGATACAAAAACCAACAAAAATTATTGACTTCCAAAAA
>JADRCC010161340.1:0-12398 GCA_019843855.1 Hylomyscus alleni | reverse complement strand
AGGTTTCTGCAGGCAGGAGTTAGTTATGAGCTAAGTTTCAAAATATGAAGCAGTGAGCACATATGAAGGTATCACAGATTTAGGAAACAATGAATCTTAAATATTTTTCATATACGTGTATGTATCTGTAACTGTTTACATGTATTTAAATAAAACTTCCTTCTTTTGTAAGACTACTCCTTAAGAAAGACTATAGCTCATATACATTGTCTGTATCCATTGTAGACCCCGTAACTTTTTTTTTGGAGGGGAAACTGGGAAATATGACATGTAAATAAAGAAAATATCTAATAAAATATTTTATTAAAGAAAAAATCGATTAATGTAGCTGAGTTGCAGTGTCACAATTATAATTATGCAGATGTACAAAGCAATATGAAACACACTGTCTGTAGCCTATGACTTCAGAACACTACTGTGCATATTATTTTAAGAATCTTTATACCAGCTTCAAACCTGGAGATGAGTTTTAGTCATCATTTAATACACTTATAGGTTATGTAAGGCAATTCCTGGAAGCTAAATGTAATGATGAATACCTAAGTTTTCATTTCACGTGCTCCTTTTTAAAGAACCAATTTAGCTTATCTCTCAGAAACAGGTTTGATTAATTCAAAATATGCCCTTGGATATATTGACTTGTGAGGATGAAATCTGCACTAGACTTGCTGTAATACATCTGTTGTGTGTTGATCAGAAGAAACAAAAATGAATCAGAGATTCAGCAGAACCCATGCTGCTCCCAAGAGCTTGACTCTTAATATCATGTAGTTAATGTGTAAGTCTTTGTCATCATTAATTCTTTGTTGGTAACACTTCCAAGACATTCATCTAGGTCTGAATTTGTAAGACACTGTGTGAAGAATATTCCTGAAAGCAAAAGCAGTGGGTGAACATTCACGTAGCAAGTCACATGCTTAACAGTGTTCGTTTGTTTGTTTGTTTGTCTGTTTATTTTTTGACGCAAAACTTATTTGTGTAGAATGGTCTTTGGGTAGGATTTACTGATTTGCAGGATATGGCATTTGAAGCTATAATAGATATTTTATGACCTATATTAATAAAGACAAAAAGCAATGTAAGATATCAAAATTACTATCAACTTGCAGTGAGATTCAGTTAGACGGAAAGGAGATAGAAATAGATAAGGAGCCATAAATTATTTTAAAGTCCTTGGCATGCATTCACTTTGATGTGCTGACAGCTGATATAATTGTTGCAGAAGTATAAACAACCTGTATGCATCATTGGAATATTAATTCATTCTTACGCAGCAGTGTGTGCTTACATGCAGACATTGCACTTGAGAGAGTGAATTTTGACATCTGCTGTAAAGTGCTAAGGAAGCCTCCAAATGTTCTATTCTTTACAGCACCAAGTATTCTTTATACTGCAGGTTGAACATTAACTTAACCTGGTATATTACCCTGGTATTCAGTCTGTGTCATCTAATTGATTCATGTTATTATGAGAATTGATCAGCTTCTACTAAGTCAAGAATAAGCACTCAGTCAATGATGGCTGATGAATGCTTTCATGAACGTGGGTGTTCATATAGTCTGACTGTGTAGAGAGATGGATAGTAGCTCGGTGCAGGGGAGCCTAACTCCAGGTAAGAAGTATTGGCTTAGTCAAGAGTCAGGTCCTTTCCTCAGTATTTCCATTAATAGGGAAATCTGATGCTCTAGAAAAGTCAGGAAAAAACTCAAGGAGAAGAACATATGAGAGCTTAAAACAGAGAGCCATGTATTTTAAGAATAAATGCACAACACTGATGACCAGTTTCCGGCATGTGTACAGTTGCCACTGAGAACTTAGAAGTCAGAGAAGGGGCCAATTCTGTAAAAGAACCAAACCATAAATTGATCCAATAATGAAGGAAGGAGCGCTATTAAAAGAAAAGTTTAAACATGCTGAGATAATTAGAAGAATATTTTGGGAGGCTGGAAAGTGCATAATTTTCCTGGAATATGGTAGAGATTAAATATTATGCACATTTCCAAAATGAATCCATCCAAATAGAAAATGCTGTACTGTGGAAAAAATTTGGGGGATTTGTACTGAACACATTTACATGTAAAATATTGAAACTAATGGTTCCTGAGGAGAGTCACATCTCTATAAACCTAAATACAACACAATATAGCCAACACTTCACCATAGATCTGCATTTAGGGAA
Source organism: Hylomyscus alleni (assembly GCA_019843855.1). Lineage (NCBI taxonomy): Eukaryota > Metazoa > Chordata > Mammalia > Rodentia > Muridae > Hylomyscus > Hylomyscus alleni. The sequence goes on along the minus strand of JADRCC010161340.1, from coordinate 10,219 downwards.
ATAAATGGTGAATAGGGTTTGAATTGCTTCTGTGAAAGACTACTTCATCTTTCTAAGGAGGGATCACATCAGCTGTGCTTTTGAATCATGAACCTTAAAGGTCTAATGTCCAGCACACATGTTATAAATGTGGTTATATCTGTTCACTCAAATGTTTATTAAATTACATAAATGTATTATAAAACTTGGGATTTAGGAAATTAAATTGTATGAATTTTTTTTAAAAAATCCTTAAGTTGGTTTTCATTTCAAAGTAATCTTAACATCCAGAATGTCTTCGCTATTATTGAATGGAGATAGTCATGACACTGATTTGTAGCTTTCCTTTTTGCTCTGTCAAAAAAACATAATAAAGCCAAACAATCAAGATCACTTAGAGCAATTGTGTACTGTGGTAGTTTGAATATGCTTGGCCCACGGGAAGCGGCATTATTAGGAGGTTTAGTCTTATTAGAGGAGGTGTAGCCTTGTTATAGAAAGTGGAAGCACAGGACTTTGAGCTCTCATATATAAGCTTGAATCTGGCCAAAATTATCTAGAGTCTCTTGCTGCTTGCCTTGCAAACAAGATGTACAAGTGTTAGCTCCTTCTCTAGCACCATGTTTGCCTGGATCCTACCATACCTCCTACCATGATGATAATAGACAGAACCTCTGACACTGTAAGCCAGCCCCGGTAAAAGTTTGCCTTTATAAAAATTTCCTTCATCATGGTGTCTCTTTACAGTAATGAAAATGCTAACTGAGGTATATACACTCGTAAAACATTTAAAAATGCATTTTAAGCTGATTCCTTAATCATTATATTAATTATATGGGGCGCTCTCAGCCTTGGTTAGAAGCTTGATCCTGAAGTGAGCAGCAGTCAAAGGAGAGATGTAAAGGTCAAAGTGCCCAGAATAAGCACTCAACTGCAACCGGACACTGTATGAACCTACAATTGCTTTTAAGGCTCAGGGAGCATCACCAAGGAGAAGGGAGTAAGAGAGTAAGAACCAAGGGGCAAGAGGAATGCTGTGATTGCTTCTGGACATGGCTTGACCATCACAATCAAGAAGCCACAGCAGCTACTGTTACCTGCACAAGACCCACATGAGAACAAGCCTTGCAAAACCTTCTCATGGCCATGGTAGATGATCTCCAAGAGCCAATGCTTATTGGAGAATGATTGGCAATGGAATGGGAGAGACACTCATTCTTTATTCATGATGTGAACAATTGGTAGGTTTCTCATGTTCCAGAGGATGGTCCAACACCCACACACATATGAACCCCAGTAACTACTAAGGGCTTTGTGGGTTCTCACAGTGAGTGAGCAAGCAAGAGAGAGAGAGAGCGAGTGAGAGAGAGGATGATCACATTTCATTGTGCATATGCATGTGATTCTAAAATATAAAATTAATACCTATGTATTAAATATTATATTATTTTTAAATAAAATTTTAAATAAATGTGAGGAAATTGTAAGTCCAGGAGGGATCATGAGGTTTAAAATACACTAAAGTTTGTTATTTGAAATAAGTCAGAGAGTACAGTATTATTTTATAGATCATTTTTGAACAAATTTGTCATTTTATTTAAGAAAAAAAATCTGAGACATATCCATTCTTACTGGTTTTATCTTGGGGGAAAAGCAACAATTAAAAAAGCTAACTTGCGCTGGGTAGTGGTGGCACTTGCCTTTAATCCCAGCACTTGGGAGGCAGGGGCAGGCAGATTTCTGAGTTCGAGGCCAGCCTGGTCTACAGAGTGAGTTCCAGGCCAGCCAGGGTTACACAGAGAAACCATGTCTCGAAAAAACAAAACAAAAACAAAAACAAAAACAAAAAAAAGCTAACTTGCTACACACCTATTTTAAATTCTTCATTTACGGTATACTAACCGATTTACCCTCTACATCACTTGAAACAGGCAAGGAATCCGATTGTCCTGTTCTACAGATAAGGAAGTAGAGACGGAGAGCTTTAGAAGTTTGGTCAAGATCATGAGCAGGAAGAGCAAACATTCATTTACATAATCTGAGCCAAGCAGGGCTCAATCTCTACAATAAACCCTGTTTACCCTATGGTATGATACTTTCTGTTTACTGATAAATTCTACTCAGAGGTTTTTTTATTTTGGTGTTAATAAATGTTTATTACTAATGAATGCTTATTTACAAATATTTGTTCATAAATTAATAAAATTATTAATTTTTGTTTTCTTTTTGAATATTTTTGCTTGCCTTCTTACTTCTTTTTTATTCTGACTTCATAAAACCTAATTTGGAGCTTTCTACACATTCTAGAATCTTCTGGTTGAAAGTATGAAAGGACTCTCTTAGTCTTTCTTCATCTTAATATCCTAAACCCATCTCTGTGAACACACCTTGTTTTCCAAAGGAGAAACGCATGCTCACTAGATGTCTGTGGAATTTCCTTCACAGAGCTGTTCTGCTGTGGTGCTAAATTGGACATGCCATCAGACAACAGGTCAGGGGACTTTGACTCAGAGACACCTGCAGGCTGTTTCCTGACTTGGATACAGCCTGTGATCAGCCAGGCAGCTCCCCATGCTCATCTCCTGCAGAGATCACTCTTTTGAAGTCATGGGGAGGGCTCTTGTCAGGCTGCAGACACGACCAGACTGTATTTAGAATGAGACCAGACTGTATTTAGAATGAGACGGGCTGACTCAGCCTCTGCTCGTGACTCCCTGGGTGCTCATCAGAAGTCTGTTAGTAGCTGCAGATGAGCCATTTCCTTGGCTATTGTGGCCTAGGTGCAAAATGATGTGCTTCTTAGGGGCTGTCTTCTGAAAACACAATACATTTTGTGATTTAAAAAGTTCCAGGAAATGTTTTAAAAAAAAGAAAAGCTGCCCAGAAGATAGATTTCATGTGTAAAGCAATCTTTCCTCTAGTTCAAAAGACTAGAAGGGCGTCCCAGACATTCCATCTTAGCTCCAGAGAATGCACTGAAAACTTCTCGACTTATAGATGAGGAAATGGAGGTAGCTTAGCAAGGTTTCTCCATCAATAGTGACTGGGCCAAGTTTGATCTTTTTCTTTCTATCTGCATTCTCTAATGCATAAGTGTCCTACACAAGGACCTTTGTGTAGTTTGGTGCATGGTCTGTGCACCAAACAACTCCATTCATATAAACAAAGGTCTTCCTCATATGCTATATCCTTTAATGGCTGTGTAATGATAAGGCAGGAGAGTAGGGTCATTAAGAACTCCCTGAGAAGGAAAATGACAGATGTCAAAATGGTTAGGTCTAATTCCAGGGCAACAAGCATCCTACCCTGGCATAAACAGAGCAAGTTGCACTGAAGAATAGGGCCTCATGATGAGAAAGCGATGTGTCCCAGGCTCACATACATGGTTCTTCCTGAGCACAGGGGTTTCAGACGACACAGACGAATGGTAAAGCAGATCATGATCATTCCTCCTGAAGACAAGACCCCCCACCCCCAAGCTGTGCATTTATTAGTTGATGAATTTCAAGTTCTCTTTGCAATTTGAGCAGCTGGGTCTCTTCCCTGCCTCATGCCAAGGCAACAGCTGAAGGCACTTGTTGCCCATTTGTGTGCTAGCCTTTGTGTGTTACATGTGGCATAACCTCTGCTTCTCTCATAGTGCTGCCCACCCAGCTGTTCCTACTCATTTAGGAGCCAGAACCTTTTAGGGGCTTTTGCACAGACAATGTGGTTCATCTTCTTTTCCATTACACTGATGAGAAGAGTGCTTTCTTCCTTACTATTCTCATCGTACTCTGAGTAGACACTTCCAGCAATAAGATGAAAGATGAAGAATACTGCCAAACAAAATTAGCAAAGGAACAAAAAGTCCTTAGAAAGCTGGAGACTGAGATGTCAATATCTCATATCTGTTCATATTTTTTTCTTCTCTCTCCATCCATGTACAGCCAAATAAGAGAGGGCCACATGAAAGCTTTGTGATTTCACTAAAAGGTTTTGATAAAGTGTCAAATCTAGGGAAGCAAAGAATATATGTACTCAAGCCATTTACCTTTGGCTACAATTTCCCCTCTATTACTCTTGTTGTTGATGGTGGGTTTGAATGAGAACCTTTTCCTCCTAAAACCACATATTGAAACTGGAAAGCTCCAAGAAAAGCCAACTGCATTTCTGATACTATCATGTTTCCCTCCCAATTTATCAGCCTCAAGTCCAGCTTTGTTCCCTTGAGAAGACAGATTTCGATGCTCTAAACTAGGAGTTTCTTTTTATAGAACTATTTCCTCATAACAGTGTGGATTAGGAGCTGAATGTGAGGCAAGAGGTACTAATTCAAAGTGATAGAGATGAAGGCTGATGCTGATGCTGAGAGCTCTAGAGATGAAGGCTGATGCTGATGCTGATGCTAATGCTGATGCTGAGAGTTCTAGAGACGAAGGCTGATGCTAATGCTGATGTTGATGCTGAGAGCTCTAGAGATGAAGGTTGATGCTGATGCTGAGAGCTCTAGAGATGAAGGCTGATGCTGATGCCGAGAGCTGTAGAGATGAAGGCTGATGCTGATGCTGAGAGCTCTGCCTCCAGCGAATCTAGATTGAAATGAAGATGAGAAATCCTTCCTTCTTGTCTCTCTACTGTCATGGATTCATAATCCTCACACCTTTGCCTCTGAAAGCTGAAATCACAATAGATGCCACTGAATCCAACAGAAATGAATCTTTTGATGGGGATGTTGCCAAGAATAATTCTGAACTGAAAGTTATAAATGAAATGCCTCATAAAAGATAAAGGGTTTTCCATAAAGAAAGGGTTCTCTTACTTATAAGCCAAGATCTGAGACATAAGACAGGTGACAACTGAGCAACTGAGGTATCATGGGATATTTTAAGAAACTGTGAACCTAATGACTTCCCTCTGTAAGAGGTGATTTAGTCTGGTGTTTCTTCATTTCTGCATTAGTAGTGAAAGCAGGAACAGAATAATACTTGCCATGCATTGTTTTCTGCCCTCCATGCCTCCTTAAGAGGCTTAGACAACTCTACACTGGATGATAGGATTCCAGAAACCTAAAAATCATAGGATAGAGATATCATAAGCTCACAAAGATATTTCACTTATTCATTCAACAACAATGCATTATATGGCTACTGTTTGCGAAGTGCTTAGAAGATAATTGAAGGTTGGGGTATATGTGAGCACGTACTCACGGGCACGCACACACACAAACACACACACACTCACACACACCTCAGCTAGTGGAGCGCTTGCAGAGTATACATGAAACCTTGAACTCAGTCACCAGCACCATATAAACTGAGTACATTGTCAACGTCTGGAATCCCAGTATTAGGAATGGGGAGAAGGGGAGCCAGAATTATCGGAAGTTCAGGGTCATCCGAAGTTACACAGAGGAGTTGGAAGGTATACAAGACCCCATCTCCTGCCCTAAAGGTTGGGGGTATATTGGTAGAATACACAGAAAAGAGCCTTATATTTTTGAAACATACATTGCAGAAGTAGTAGACTAGTAATTAACATAATAATAGAGGAAGTTCTGAGGTATACAGAAAAGTGAAAAGCTCCATATAGGGACAAAATCCAGTAGGGAATAGATATCAGAATGTGATAGAGGGGCACAGAGTGTGCATTCATACTTTTAAATGGGGAATCGGAGGAGCTGTGACTACAAACGTGTTCTTTGAAGGACATGGGGGCTTTAGCAGCATCAGTATCTGATATAGAACACTCTAGGAAGCAGGATGGTTAATATAAAGGCTACAGTGTAGGATCACACCTGCCTTTCATCTTGTAGAAGAGAAGAACAGTCTGTTGAGGTAGAGGTGAATGGGGCAGAGGGGAGTTGATTATTTCAGAGAACAAAAGGTGAAAGGTCATAGTTCTCACTGTCCATTGTGGGAACCTTGCCTTTTATTCTCCGTGAGTTGGAAGCCAATGGGGGATTTGAGTCTACAACAAAATGAATTAATTTTTCATTCATCCAGTGACAGGATCATTTTAGGTGATGATTTTGCAGGTTGACCAGTTTCAGCAGTGATGCCAGCCTTCACTTCTTGTTTTATTGTGTTGTGATTTCATTATTTTCATAAAAATTAAGTGCCGATCTTAATGCATCTGGGATGGAGTTGGAAATCACTGAATAAGCCATCAATCCTTATAATGAATTAGAATCCCGGGGGACTTTTCCAGCCTAATAATGTATCAGGAAGTTGTCATCTGAGTGACCTTGGAAAGAGATCAAGACTGCACTTTAGAAACAAAAGCAAACAAACAAAATGCGCAGAAAAAGAAATAAACCTGTACCACCAGCATTGACTAAGTTTATATTATATACTTTTAAATTTGATTCAGTTTTAAAATTGTACTGGACACATAGTCACTGAACACATGTATGGGGCACAGTGTGGCACACATAAATGTGGCACATATGCACACATAACTTTCCATCAAATAACTGGCATGTCTACCACACCTACCTTCTATGATTTCTTAGGGGAACATTTGAAATCTCATTAGGTATTTTGAAACAAACAATAACTACCAGTCATCATGCCTGGTATTAGTTACTTCTCACTGTGACCATCTTACCAGATGAGAAGCAACTTAAAAGGCTTTATTTTGGCTAACATTATGAGGACTTGAGGTCTATCATGCTTAGGCTGGCATAGCAGTCGATAGCCCTGAAGATGTGGAAGCATGTGGTTGGGATTTTACCTCTCTTCACAATTTGGTGAGCTGGACATGGAAACTGGGAGTAAAAGTGGGTTTGAGCTATAAACCCCGACTCTTCCTAACCCAGCAATACACTTCTTCTAGCTAGACCCCACCTACTAAAGACTGTACAGCTTCCCCAAACAGAGCTACCAGCAGCGAAGCAAGGATGTGAAAATCTGAGACTGTAGAGGAAATTTCACATTCAAACTATTAACACTTTTCAAGCTATTAACACTTTGCTCAGATTCCTATGTTCTTGAGGCCATCTCATAATTCAAATTGCATTCAGTTCCTCTATGTTTCTTCTGAGCCTTAATAGACCTAACTCTGTTTAAGTTGTGAGTCTCTTTTGTCAACCCAGTCTCCCAACTATGAGTCTTTCTGAACTAAAAAACAAACAAAACAAAAAAATCAAGTCAGGTACTTCCAATATACAGGGACTCTGGGTAAGTATCCTCATTTCAAAATGGAGAGAAGAAAGGAAGACATTAAGAAAAGATGTAATCAAGACAAGATTAATACCCAGCAAAGCAAACACTACATCCTGAAGTTCTCTGTTACATCTGGGAATCATGATGGCATCTGGGCTCCAGGAGGCTTGGGCAGCTATCCTCCTTCAGTTCTGTTACAGGCAGCAATGGCGAGCTTTCTCTTGAGCCACCTCTAGTTCTTACTTGGTGCTCATTGCAGAGGAAACTCTGCATTTACTGTGTCTCTAACAGCCTCGGTCTCCACTGTGACTTAGGTTTCATCTTCATGACTACACAGAGTGTCCTCGCTGAATCTCAGTACAGGAAACCCAGTGCCTGATACATGCTACCAGATCTCAGTGGGGCTTTCTGGAACCTTGATGTAAACATCAGGGACTCTCTCATTTTTGTGTCCTGCCTGCCTTCAGAACAATCTCCGTGTGGATGATGCCCCACATTTTGCTGACAGCATGAGATACGGGTTGAACCTGGTCTTCTTGAAGCACAGCTGCAGTGGCCTCTGGGCATTTGCTTAGCTGAATCAGAGAAAACATCACCCTAGACAGCTCTTCTCAAGTGCAATATTCTAGAGGCTCTCTTTGTTCAAATTTTCTTTATTTTTCATATTTATTTATTTATTTATTTATTTATTTATATTATTAGATGTTTTCTTATTTACATTATCTCCTTTCTCAGGTTCCCTTCAAAAAAAAGAAGAAGAAGAAAAAAGAAAGAAAGAAAAAATAAAATAAGAAAAAAATTAAAAATAAAAAAAACCAAAAACTAAAACAATCCCCTGTTCCCTCCCCCTTCCCCCTGCTCACTATCTCCCCCTCGCCCCCCCACCCTCCCACCCCCCGCTTACAGGCTCTGGCATTCCCCTACACTGGGGCATAGAACCTTCACATGGCCAAGGGCCTCTCCTCCCATTGATGACCAACTTGGCCATCCTCTGCTATACACATGCTGCTGGAGCCATGAGTCCCCCCATGTTTACTCTTTGGTTGGAATTTTAGTATCTGGGAGCTCTGAAGGTACTAGTTAGATCATATTGTTGTTTGTCCTAAGGAACTGCAAACCCTTCAGCTCCTTGGGTCCTTTCTGTAGCTCCTTCATTGAGGACCCTGTACTCTAATGGGTGGCTGTGAGCCTCTACGTCTGTATTAGTCGGGTACTATCAGAGCCTCTCAGGAGACAGCCATCTCAGGCTCCTGTGATAAGTTTATCAAATGGCCGTGTGTTGTTACTCTTCTTATTCCTCTTCCCATGCTAAGCCCTCTTTTTCTCAATGTCTCTTTCACAGTGATGACCCCTAAACCTACATTGTTTACAACTTTACTATGCCCACACTCTTCCTTTGCTAATTTGCACAACTTTCACATAGTTCTGATCTCGCCTCTTCCTCTCTCTTTTCTGCTCCCCTTTCCTCCCCATTTCCCTCTCTCTTTGTAAATCCCATTTTTAAAAAGTGAGTACTAACCTATCACAGCCTCAATATTTTGCTGCCCTAATTAACGAATTCTGCCCCTTTGACCTTTGACTTTTGACTTTAGCTACACTCAAGTTCTCAGGACACAGTTCAATAGCAAATGAACACTTATTCTTTGCCAGAAATGATCACTAACCCAACTCCTGAAACCATGGTCCTCTCTAAAACTGCATTAACACAGCCCCTTTCTCCACTCTTACTGGCATTCTGGTCTCTCAAACTTCCATCAGAATAGACTGGTGGGCTGTATGCTCTTAAAGCATTCTGGTCTCCTCTCACCCACAGTCCCAAACTCTTCCACATTCCCTCCAAAAACTCACTGCAAAAGCCCAAGAAGCACAGTAACAGTCCAGTTATCACAGCAACTGCAAGGATACTACTTCCCAGGACCAGTATTCTATATAACCTATTTTCTATGTACTTGGATCGAGCACTTGCAAGAAGCAACTAAAAAGAGCAGTGGTTTATTTCAGCTTAAGTTTTAATGAGATACACACCACCATGTAGAGGATACATAGCTGTGCCTGGCTCTAAGACAGCCAAAGCATAATGCTGTGGCTCCTTACTCCCTTACATCTTGATAGGAAAGGAATCAGAGACTTTGATGCCAGCAGTAGCACTAAGCCATGACCCTTAAGCAAAACCACCTCCTCTACACAGCCCACTTTCTGCAGTTGGGCTCCACTCCCTGAAGATTGCCCAACGTCCCCAAGCAGTTGAGGACAAGTGTTCCAACACATGAGGCTGTAAGGAACAGTACACTCAAACCTAAGTGTACTGAACTACAGACTATTAGAAGTCTTTCTCCCAATCAGCAGCATCCCTATATCAGGTAATCGTCCTTTCTCTGTTCCCCTTTTCCTGTTCCCCTACCTTTGATAAATACTACTCTACTCTCTGCTTCTGAGAAAGCAACCTTTTTAGCTTCCACATGTGAGTGTAATCATGCACTATGTTTCTGTGCCTGTAGGAATAACACCTCACATAATGATCTCCTGGCCCATCTGTTGGCATTATTTTGTGGCTGAATAACATTCTATTTTGTATATTACCATATTTCCTGTATCCATTTGGCTATCCATGAATTGAGTGTGGGATGTAAATGATTATAGCATAGTCATTATAGAAATCCATCTGGAGTTAACTCAATGAACTAGAACTAGAAATATCTCTAGATCTATCAGTACTATTACAGAGTGTAGAACCAAAGAGAAGATAATCACTGTGTAGAAAAGCTATCTGAATCCTATGCTGGTGATAGCACTGTTCATGATAGCTAGGACTTGGTATCAACCTAAGTACATTCAATATTAAGTTTACTGAACTAAAACCATACCACATACTTATTTGGAATTAAAAAGCACAAAAATATCAAGAACCTCATAAACTCTTCAAAAGATGTCATCATATTTTCTGTGGAAATGAGGTCTCTACTTTAAATGTGCCTTATTATGGAAATTCCTCATATTTTATTTAATTTTTTTCTTTTCTTTTTTTTTAATTTTTATTTTTTTTTATTTTCTAAGTAATATTTAATGAACAATCAAAAACAACAAGAACAAACCCC
>JADRCC010161332.1:0-10782 GCA_019843855.1 Hylomyscus alleni | reverse complement strand
AAAAAAGGAAGCCTCATAGAAGTTGAGAAATAATATAGCATTGAAAAAATATTTTCATATATCATTCCATTTTATGAGATATTTAAGGTAGGCAAATTCATAGTAGGCAGTGATTGATGATTTTCATTCCCTAGATTGCACGATTAAAGGGCGGTTCTAATCTGTCTATCTATCTATCTATCTATCTATCTATCTATCTATCTATCTATCTACTCAGATACTTCTTGTTACATTATTTTATTATGACATTATATATTTAAATTGTTTGATTTAAAAATTATTTTTCATACAACATATTTTGAAACACTATCACCTCCTTCAAGCAAGTCTAAAGTTCATTTGAATTCTCATATGAAAACCTGCAACTATATAAACTTCCTAAAATATATTCATTTATGAAAGTAGTCTAAATGGAGTTGCTAAATAATGGCAGAGTCATCACCCCAACTGGAAATTTTAGTTTACTATACAAAATCTTCTGTTTCAGGAATGAATAAAATAGAAACATTTTTATTCTGGTACAACATCATAGGTGTCTGTAGTATAAACAGTTTATGTTTGGAAGCATTGCGTGTTTGTGATTATTTGTGTGATTGAAATGCACATATATGAAACTAAGAAGCTAACAACCACATAAAAGAGAAAATATGCAATATTTGTCTGAGTTTTTTTTAAAAGTGTTATATTACAGAAGGTTCTAACAAGGTATTCTGGTGTAAAAAGTGCTGAAATAGTGTCTTTATATTTGTTGTAGACAATATATTTTATAAAATCAGTGAAAAAAGAATGATCTACATGAACTACTTGTGTCATGTAAAACAAATGATGGTGAATATTCCTAATGCACATTTTTAAACTAGGATATAACTTTGAAAGGAAATAGAATGACCAAGAAACATATGTAATATAATTCATAATGGAAAATATTGTAACACATATATAAAATTATTGTTCATTTGTATTTTTAACAAAGTTAAAGAAAGCACACAGAATCAGATCATTACAAAGAATGAATGAGAGTAAAAATATTTTCCCAGATAGAGAAAACATGACCTTAAATAATGTTTTATAGCTATGTGTTTCTCTATAAACATTAAGAATAATCTTATACTATATTTTAATATTAAAGCATATGATATTTTAGTTACACATTCTTATCAGAGCATTTCATTCTGTAGGCAATACCACCAGTTGTTAAGATATCATCATAATATCTATTCCAGGAATATTTTCATTGTCTAAGATATGAAACAATACAATTAGTAGAGTTATATGTTATACATGAGTACTGCTTGATTACCTGATGTTATTTACATTATATATTTTATCATAATTAAACTATCTAAATAACTTATGTTTTATTTAATTTGAGTAAATGGTAAATCATTTGATGATATAGCAAGTCTTGACTTCACTATCTAAATAACCTTTAATGGTACTATGATGAGATATTGTGCTTTTACTATAGATTGTCTATTTGTTCATTAGTATTACATATTACATATTAAATATCATGGATAAAACTAAATATTCATTTACAAATGAGTATCTTTTGGATATAATTTCTGGGTTAGGGTTATGGGTATGTGTCTTCTTTTAGCTCTAGAACCTCATCTGCTGCAGACAAGTTCAAGTCCTGTGATGATGTGAGTTTATATATGCAACAATCCTATTAATTTAGAGGGCCTTGTTTTCTTGGTGTCTTGCATCCCCTCTGGCTCTTATACTCTTTTAGCCAACTCTTCTTCAGAGTTCCATGAACCCCAAGGAGAAAGACTTCATGGAAATATCTCATTTCAGGCTGAGTGTTTAAAAGTCTCTCTGCATAATGTCTGATGGTTGGTCTCTGTATTTGTTCCCATATGATTCAGGAGAAAACTTTTCTGGTGATAGCTGACCAAAGCACTGATCTATCAATATAACAGAATGTCATTAAGACACATTTTATTTGCTATGTTTGTTGTTGTTGTTTATATAAATAATAATTGAGTTTACTCTTAGTACCGGTGGCATCTAATCCCAGGTTCCTGGTCATGCAAGCAGTGTGGGTATAGCCCCCATCTTGAGTAGTGAACATTCAGTTAAATCAGATATTAGTTGGTTACTCACAAGATTTGTTCTGTCATTGCACTAGCATATCTTGTGTAGGATACCATTAAAGGATCTGTGACTGGGTTGGTTTATATATTTTTCCTTTGGTAGAATGCAGAGTATCTTCTTGTACCAAAAGTGCTAGCATGTAGCTCAACTTCCCCATATTCAGTGAGCTGAGTAGGTGTTGTCTTCAGCAATGCAGCCTTGTCATGTTTGTCGAAAGCAATCTATGTTCTTGGCAGCACCCTGGGTTGAATGTGGGTTTCTATGGGACCCCTTTGGCCAACAACTCAAATGTAACCCAATCCCAGTATTGAAAGCTTCATTTGGTGAGAAGAGATGGCCAGGTGGGGCTCTGTTTCTACCATTACTTGATGGTTTCATTTAGATCACCTGAAAACATTTGAATGTATTACTGTATTAAGTTTCCATACAACCCCTCACATGGCCCTTAATTTATCTGTCTCTCCCTTTATTCCTTCTTTCATTTCCATCTTCGCTCCCTTTCTCTACTTGATCCTCCTCTCCCCATACCCCCTCCCACACCACTAATCATCCATTCATAATGATATATTCTATTTTCTTTTCACGGGGAGATCTAATTTCCCTCTCTCCCAGGCTCTTACTCCCTATTGAAGCTCTGTAGTACTGTAGCTCGGTTACCATAGACTTAACAGCTAAGAACCACATATAACTGAATATATACCAAATTTGTCTATCTAGGTCTTGGTCTGGGATATCTTGTGGTGAGTTTTTAAATTCCATATATTTACCTGCAAACTTTATTATGTTATGATTTTAATACCGGAATAGTATCCCATTGTATAAACATACAACATGTTCTATTTTTCTGTTGAGGAACATCTATATTGTTTCCAGTTCCTAGCTTTTATGAATAGGTCACCAATAAGGATGATTGAGCAAGCCTCTCTGTGCAGAGTGTCACTGATGCCAAAAAAAGTATTCTCTAAGCTATAGACCACATGCCTAGCACTAGAAGGGCAACAGAAAGTGAACTCAGTGACATGTTTCTGAAGTTCCTTGTCTCATAATGTCTTTTTGGGCATCTTTAAAATTTCTTTTCTTAGTTCTTATTTTATTTATATACGTAAATTGTTCTTTCTTTTATTCTATGGGTCCTTTATGTTTATATTATGGCTTCCATAATATTTGGGACTCCTGAGTGTGTGAAGGAATGGGTTTCTGCGTCAATTCTCTTTCTTAGACCTATTGTTAGGCGCTTTCCTTTTCTTTGTTTTCTCATATTATAGTGAGTTAGTTTTGTTTATCTTTTATCTTCTATGCCTGTTATTTTTTCCTATTAAGAGACAGAAAGTGGTGGATCCAGAAGGGAGAGGAGGTGAGAGGACCTGTCAGGAGCAGAGGTAGGGAAAACTGTAATCAAGATATATCATAGAAGGGAAAATATATTTTAAGTAAAAGGAGGGGAAAAGCCAGATCTGGTATCTTAGACTTACATTCAAATAAAAATAAATTATACATAATAATGATGGAAAACTCAAGTTTACCGAATAGGATGGAAACCATCATGATATTATCAAGACAAAGAACCTTTTCTGGCTGTTGTGTTAAAATTCCTTTAATAGTTTAGAGTCAGTTTCCTCTAGTGGAATCAGATAGGACAGTTACATGGTCCTAACCCTGTGCTGGGGTAATGAGATCTGTCTCTATCAATTCTAGTACTTTCTCTACTCCTTACTAACTAGCACTAACTAAACAGTAAAACCTCTTTGAATGTAGCATTTCTCATTCTTTTGATTAACCTACCACAAATTTTTCAAAAGACCAAAGGAAAGTATTAAAAATACACTTTCAAACTTTAAAGAAACCATGACTTTGTTTAAAGTGAATAAATACTAATAAATATGTAATTATAGTCTTTGAGAAATTAAGATATAAATTTAACTAATTTGTGTGTGAAAGATCAAAATTAGCACAAACGAATTTGTTGTTCCTCCTTTTCAGATTCTTTCATTAATTATCTCTAGTAAATAATACTTATTCATATGTGACATAAAAATTTCCCTTAACTTGTTTAGCAGATATTTATTAGGAAGAAAGTGTAAGAAAGTTGATAAATTCTCAATTTCCTGGTAGAACATAAATTCACATGCACAGAAATACAAGAAAATTTTTGTCACATAAGGATAGTTTCCCAAAAGATACACTATAAATTGCCTAATAAAGGATCAAGAACATTAAATAATTTTTTCCTGCTTAACAAAAGTGAGATAAAAAAATTGAAATTTGATAAATGCAATTCCTCTGGTGTATGTATTGAGCCTATGCCTGAGTGCTGAGGGCATACAAGGGCAGCAGTGATTGCTTCAGTGGAGCAGAGCTGTTGTCCTATCCCCATTTGGGTGAGCTTTTATTAAAGAACAGGCCACTGATAATAAATCATTATTCCTATTCATGCACTGTTGGTAAGAATGGAATTTTTTTTGGAGTGATATGAGCTCAGTGATTTCTCTACTTTGAGATTAGACAATGGGAAGTCCTGCTGGTCAACTCAACCCAGCGGCTTGCACTTATCTTTGTCTTATAGTAAACAACTACCTAGACCCTTCCTAGGTTGAGGTAAAGTTGTACAAGTGAAAGGATGCTTTTTTCATGTTCTCATGAAATAGTACACTTACTATCTCTGCTATAGATATGCTAATGAAAAATAAAATACATTTGAGTTTTTAGCACATAAAAGATGCCAATTCTTCATGGCTAAAATGCACTGATTTTAACTACTGTACCATAATGATATATTTTGTCTTTTGTTTATAAATCACATAAGCATAGAACCTGTTAAATATTATGCCTGTAGCTTCGTTTGACAGTTAAGTAAAGAATAACAAATATTACAAATATATAACACACATGTGTATACATATAGATGAAAGGAAAATAATACAACTAAGATGGGAAAATACATGTTAAATTTTGATAGATGTTGAGTTTTCTCTGTAACAAAAGGTATTACAATAATTTATAAAGTAAAACTAAACAAAGAAAAGTGATCATACAAATTTTGGTGAAAAACAAATTTTGTAGAAAAATCAGAACTGACGAGAGGTACTGGGGGAACAATCCATCATCTTGATTTTTAAAAAATAGAGAAAAAGCAAGCGAAGAACTGCACCTCTGGAGGGAGAATGTAGGATGACAGGTGATGAGAAAATGAGGTGAAATTTACTAATGACCATGCCATATAGGAGTAGTAATTGTCCCTGTGTAATATCTGAAATGTTCACAAACCAGTAAAGGTGAAAGAGTCCAAATTTTTGTTCTAAATAATTTAGAAGGCAGAAATTCTAAAAGAAAAAGGAGTATCCTAGGTAGTAATTAATTGGCCAATATGGGCAGTGATTATGCTTTTATAGATTGAAAGACAAAGAAGGGAAATGTTAGTCCTGAGTATAGCAAGAACCTTCAGGCATGAAGGTTGGCGACATAGAGAAGCTAGAACCACCAGTAATCTGTCTTTAGGTTCAGGGCTTTCAGAACTGTGAACTGGCTTTAGGACAGAGAATTCTCTATGTAATGCCAATACACACTGAAAGGAAATAGTGAAAGAAAAATCTCAAAAGACACGTGCGATAATATGGGAACCCTTCCGGTTGGTGGAAATGACAAAGATACCAAGGAAGAATCTGTCATCTCTGGACACATGAGAAGAGCTGAAAATAAAAAAAAATGTATTGAGGTAACTTGTGGTCAAGTGGTGCATGATGCAATAGTGAACTGCTAATCCATATGTTCTAGGGAAGACTGACAGTTTGAAACAAAAAGTTGGTCCCAGAGAAAAGGTATGGAGCACTGATGCATCTGTGGTCCTTAGAGTAAGGAAAGGGGATTTTATCCATTGACATGGAGGCTAATTGTTTCCATTTTTCATATAACTATAAATGGCTTCCTATTAATCTACTCACAGCAGTTTGATTTACAGCCACTCTTTGGAAGGACACAGTTACTGTATATTTTCATCATCCTTCTCTGAACCTTTGGAGAAATCTCTGAATGTTTAGAGAAAAAAACAGTGTAAGTATAAATGCAGGCCCAACGTGGTCCTTGCCTGTCCCTGCCTCTGCATATAAGCATGGTTTACAGAACCTGGGATACTGACTGGGTATGCACTGAAGAGAGACTATGTATATAAAACATATATTCACACACTCATACACACATGTGTGTATGTGTGTGTGTGTGTGTGTGTGTGTGTGTATACATTTCTTTAGGACTGAATTGATTAAGCTCACAATACTTTTATATATTACTCCATTGAAATTGCTATGGTTCTAAAATTGAGATTTGGGCAGGTAAGATTAAGATGCCTTGCTACTGAGACAATGGACTTTCTTAATTTCATTTTGATTATGCTTTTAAGAATACTCAGAAGAATGGAGAGGATTATCATATTGAGTAAAAAGAGTGAGATTAGTTTTCTCTCCTAATTTACCCTAGGATATAAATATTTGGGGGTAACAACATGAATGCTACTCAAGTAATTAAATTTTATCCAACATTCCTGTCATTGTTAGAACCTTGTCAAGTTTTTATTAGAATGAGTTGTATCTGATTTTTGTTAATAACCTATGTATTCTTGAATAGACCTTTAAATAAGTATGGTGTTAATTTAATCAAGTTTAATAGACTATAGGTAAAAAAAAAAAATAGGCACTGACCTCTAATCTTAACATTATAAGATAAATTTGAAAGTTATTATGAAACATTTTATGCAATATTTAATGAGTAAACTAATAAACTATTTAAGAATATAACACCAAATTATTATATTGTCCTTATTATGCTTTTACAAGTGTGTAGTTATTTAAACATCAGAAACAATTTAGAACCTTGACATTTTATCCCTCAGAATTTTACATCCCAAAAATTTACTGCTAGGTAATGCAGTAATTTGGGGCTATCATTGATATTTATAGAATATTATTCAAGTGTAGTATAAGTGTTGTATTTAACAGATAGAAATATTACAATACCACATAGAAAAATCATTTGGTTTTAATGTAAATTGAAGCTTCTTTTACTCATTTAATCAATTAGATCTTCTAAGTACGTTTCATAATTTGCTATTTTTTCAAGATTTCATCAATTTCAATTTCTTTCATGATGTGTCTGTTTATCAGATCTTAATTTTAAATTAATCAATCAATCAGGCCAGTATTGACTTAGGTAAATTATTTACTTTGTATATCACAAAAGTGACAAACATAATTAGAATAAGATTATCCAAATACAGCATTTCATGGAGCTATTATTTAGTAACTTGCTGGACTTTGTTGGAAAAACTATTATTAAAAATATACATTTTAATTACCTTAAATATATATAGAAATGCTGAATAAATAAAGATATGTATACATCCTAGATGAGGTGATATAATAACCTAAAATGGAAAAAAAAAGATTTTCTTCCTCTCATGTCTGCATAGCATTGATGTTCACTGTTGACGCCTTGAGTGAGATGAGCACACAGTGCATCGATGTTCACTGTTGACTCCTTGAGTGAGATGAGCATACAGTGTACCTACAGATTCTTCTTTTCAATTCTTCTATCTCATGATATTTGTGGTTTTATATTATACTTTAAAAGTAATGTATGTTGGTGGGCAAATGCTCTGAAGATTATATCATATGTCTAGGTAGGTAGAGGTGGAAAAATTGCCATAACTTTCTCTTTAAAAACCAAATACACCATAGAGTAGTAGAGATGGACATAGTTATAGGTCCTTGCTGCTTTGGCTGGAAGTAGAATTCGGTTCCTGACACCACGTAGTAGTAGTTCGTGACCTTCCTTAACTCCAGTTCCAGGAATACAACACCTTCTTCAGACTCTAGAGTTACCAGACGTGCATATGTTACACATATATACACACAAACAAAGCATTCACGCACATAAAAAAATAGTAAAGTAAAATATTATAGAAATATAATAAGATACTATAAAAATAATACTGTAAAATATTATAATATCAAAAATTAAAGTAATAAAAACAAAAATGTGTTAATATTCTTTATTTTATTAAATTCTATCAACTTGTACTCCAGTGGAAAATCTAAGTACTGTAACAAAATTCTTTCAAGAGGCCATCCCTCCCTGGGAGTCTCGCACCTCCCTGGGCTCTGGTACATTCTAGAGGGTCCCCCCACCTCCTACCTCTGGAGTTTGCTTGTTTCCATTCCTTCTGCTGGCCCTCGGGGCTTCAGTCCTGTTTGCCTACCAATGCCTGGTCATGTTCCCCTCTTCCCCTCCCCGTACCCCTCCCCACTTAGGACCCTCCCTCTCCCCTCCTATGATTACTTTTTTTTCCCTCCCAAGTGGGGCTGAGGCATCTTTACTTGGGCCTTTCAGCTTGTTAACCTTCTTGAGCTCTATGGATTGTGTCCTGGATATTCTGTATATTTTTTGGCTAATATCTAGTTATAAGTGAGTAGATACCATGCATGTCCTTTAGAGTTTGAGTTACCTCACTCGGGATATTTTCCAGTTCCACCTGTTTGTCTGCAAAACTCATGATGTTCTCATTCTTAATAGCTGCGTAGTATTCCATTGTGTAAATAAACCACATTTTCTGTATCCATTCTTCCATTGTGGGATATCTGGGTTGTTTCAAGCTTCTGGCTATAGTTCTACTTTATAATAATTTATTACTTAATTTTTTTCCATAATAATTGCCAAGTTGTTGCATAAAATGATGTAATCTATGCTCCATAATTACTTTATTAACTTAGATGATGTGTACTAACTCGTCACGTGGTAAAGGAATCGTCTGATTAACAATATTATAAAGATATTTGTTGCATTTTATTTATCATGGAATTAGTCAGTTGTTCTCTTTGCTTGGGAAATGCTGGCTTCGATATTTATATGTTGAATTCTGTTTTTCTTGAAGTAACTGGATTATTGAACAGATTCCATTGTAATTTTAAGTTTACTAATTTAATGTTATATCCTTTGGGTTCTTCTTATTTCAGTATTGTATTTTTCTGTCCCTTTGTTTGTATTTTGTATGCTTGCTTGATGATGTTCCTGATTTTGTAGCCTGCTTTCATATAGAAGTATTTACTGTACTAAAGGAACTGACAAATATCTTTGTGAATGTTTTTATATTCTCTCAGTAATGAACCTTTCTAGGTCTATTTTTTTCCTGAAGTGTGCACAAATAGAATAAAAAAATACTTTATTTCTCTGAAAAACTCCTTTTTTATGTTATAGGATGAGATAAACTTTGTGATGCTTCTAAAACCACCCTGGGAATGCGCTGCCCATCTATGGGTTTGTTTGTGTGTATGTTTCTCTGTAAGTGAATGAACAGCCAGTTACTCACAGGCACTGTCCCACACGACTGTATTCACTGCAAGTTCAAGTAGTAAGCATTAAGAAATAAAACTGTGTCTGGTGAATGTAGTTAAAATGAAATCCGAATCTATATCCATCTCTTAATGCAATAACTTAGCCACACTTGCTACCTACCCTTCCATAAAGATGCATTAAGACTATGCTTGCAGTAGAGTGAACTTACTTCTTTCCTGATTTTTCTAATCTAAGCAACATGCACATGACATAAACAGTCATTGATATGGTCATCACAATCATTCTATAGTCTTATCAATATTTGAGATCAAGTTGACAGGCTTATTTTTTTAAGATTTGATAAGCAAAAGTGTCATCATTGGGAGGAATTTATTTCTTTAACTTCTAATATAATGAAATTATCTATTTTAATAGGGAAATATTTTGTACCTTAGACTGAGCATGAACCTTAGTTAGTAAGTACTTATCTTATATTCATGGGGCTCAGAGGTTTGACTTCCAGCAAAAAATAACTGTGTGGTAGCAAGTTCTGTATTCACACAACTCAAGATGTAGAGGCAAAAGGATCAGAAATTTAAAATTATCATTAGCCACATAATGAATCTTTGTTACACAAAGCCTTGTTTCAAGAAGCAAACAAATCAAAATGTTTGCTACATCTAACAATTCTACTTCAAATTCCACTTGCTTGGGGTCCTGGGAAAACTTAAGTAGTAATTTAGAATGCAACATCAATATAAATGAAGAGACATAATTACATATTTAATTTCTGAAAGAAGGCTAATAACCATAATGAGAAACTGCACTCATAAACTTATCTTAATAATATCCCAAATACCTGTGGCTATGTCAAAGAATATGATTATCAGAACTCAGGTTATAAACATACTAAAAAAATATGTCTTTACACAAAGAAATTTGTCACATTTGTTCTGTTCTCTCACACAATTGATATTAAGTATACTTGAAGTCACACTTGTCAAGTAGCTTTAATAAAAGGTTATGTTCAAAGCAGTACATTTGACTCAAAAGTTCTTTCCTGTACAGTTGAGTTATAGTAATAAAATAATGTGCAGACTAACCCAACTTCAGAGAATGACAAACAAATCTTTAAACAATGCAAATGCTAGGTATTTTTAGTGTCTGTCTGAAATCCTCTCCTTGAACAGACACACAGACACACACACACACGCACACACACACAGAGAGACATACAGACACAGACACAAACACATGCACACATGAAGACACACACAAACTGCACACACACAGGCACACACACAGACTCACACAAGCACACACACACAGACATACACACACACAGACACACACACAAACACC
>JADRCC010161325.1:0-11655 GCA_019843855.1 Hylomyscus alleni | reverse complement strand
AAAAAAAAAAAAAAAAAAAAAAAAAAAAAAAAAAAAAACCTTAAGAGCAAAGGAAGGTTTGTGGCAATAAGCATGTGTCCCATGCTTAAGTTGCTTTTGTCACAGCAATAACCTAAGTAATATATATGTCCACATATACGACAGAATCAAAGCTGGAAGACTTAGAAAACTTCCTCTAAGAAAACTTCCTCTAAGGTACATTTGGGACTATAAGTGTCATGGGGCAGGAAGTCTTTCACACTCGTGGGTTGTTTCAACAGCATTATTCTCTCTTACTAGAAGTACATTCTAGTTAGTTCTGAGGTTTATATCGTAACATCATGTCACTTTTGGAGTTGAGGTTTTATTTTGTTTATAATGGTCAGAAATACAGGACACAGAGTTTATAAGTCTGGCTTGAATACAAACCAGTGAACTTGAATTCCATCATGGCCCCCTTTACAATGTGGTGTAGAGAGAGCAAAAAGTGTCTGCAACACAATTTCTGTAACTGGACAAAAGGGAAAGATGCAGACCCATTGCCACAAACCTTTCTTTGCTCTTAAACACTAAATAAATTTCTCATGCGTGCTCTGTCCCTGGAGTCTGATTGCTCCAAGAAAGCAAACCCCTGACTGAGTATCCAGAAGAAGTGTCCGGATACCCAGTTGCTTCACAACCATCATCAGATTTTCCATAACAACGTGTGAACAGGGCCCAGAACAGGCATTCACACAGAAAGCCCTGGATCCGCAGGGAACTGAAGTAACAATCGTTACCACAACTGACATCACTTTTGGCAGCTGGAGAAATAGGAAAACCTGTGTTTAATCCATTTCCTGATTGCTACAAATGTGAGCCTGAGTCCCCGGTATTATGGTTGCGGTTGACTTTATGGAAGATCTTCGTAATGCAAGAAATGTCTATAGAACCAACAAGTACTTTTAAAGGAACTACAGGGCACCTTAGCAGTGTGGCCTGGTTCTCTCCCTATAGGTGGTTTCAACAAGTCTACAAGAGGACAGTGCCACTCCCAACAGCTCCTGGAAGTCCAATGTCAGGAAAAGATTTTCTTTCCCCCTCTAAACACATTTCACTAACATCTCCAGGAAACCCTCCTGTCAAATCACAAGAAAAAGATTTGTCTGTTTGACCTGTCTCCCGTCTTACTTTGAGGAGACTGTGAGGCGGGAAGGAACATTTTGTAGTGAATTTGATCTTTGTTTGAAATTAAGTGAGATGTTCCAAAAAAAAAAAAAAAAAAAAAAAAAAAAAAAAAAAAAAAAAAAAAAAAGGAAGGAAGAAAGAAAGAGGTCCAACTAATAAAAGAACACTTTCTCTCTGAAACTAATTGAAAATACCTAAGAATGTGGCATTATTTCCAAATGCATTAAATCCCACACTAATCTCATTGATCTCAACTTAACTTTTAAGGAAATACAACTTACAAAAGTTTTGGGGTATGAGGCTAAATTCTAAACAAAAAACAAATCACTCTTTGGCCTTTTGTCTAAGATCAAATGTAAAGGAAAGAATAAGGAAAATTAGAAAACTATGCACCTAACTTCGACTACACAAGTCCAAAGCTAAAACTCAATGGAATGGGCTGTATTAAAGACAAGCTACAGATACCCCTCACAACAAAGCAGGAATGCGCATTTTCGTCCAGTGTTCTAGTTTCATTTCTATTGCTACGAGAAAACATCAACAACAAATAACTTGAGTGAGAAACAGCCCAGCCCATTATTGAGGAGAAGTGAAGGCAGGCACTTGAAGCAAGTCACATTATATCCACAGAAAGAAACAGAGGCGTACATCCTTGCTTGTCGGCATGCTTGCTTGTTCTCAGCTAGCTTTCTCCTTTCTCCTACTGTTCAGGACCTCCTGACTAGGGAATGATACATCCCACAATGGGCTGGGTCTTCTGGTATCCATTAACAATCAAGACAATACTGAGAGATATGGCCACAGGCCAACTGGATCTAGAGCAGCCTTTATTAAGACTCTCTTCCGAAGTGACTTTTAGTTGTGTCAAGTTGACAGTGAATTGCCACTGCTCCAGTGACAAATAAGTAATCAATATGGGAATGCATTCCAAAATGAATTTTGAGAAAGTCAACCTGCCAAGGGTTACTTTGAGAATGGAAACTGAGCCATTATATAGCTTTAATGCTGATCATTTTATCTAACTCCAAAGCTATTCACAAATTCGATTGTGAATGGAAACTAAGACAACTCCTGTTACCTCCTCTCTAGTTGTTCTATGCCCCGTTCCTTCAGGCAAGTCACTCACTCTCTTGAAGTTTAATATTTCCATCTACCACACGGAATAACAATAACTGCTGCGTAGGGTTATCATGGCGATCTATTGAGGTGATATGTGAAATTCTCTTATTGTGCATGCCATAGAAGTCCTTGATCTGTGATTCTTTTGTAACTGCTCTGACTAAGAGCGAGAAATCCTTGGCACCCAGATTTCCTCCTGATAACCAAAAACATGCTAGCTGAGAATAGCTTATAGAACTAGTAAGCACACATGGGTCTAGCCACAGGCCAGAGCTGAAGGCAGGTCCAGGATGCGGTTTAGGGAGAGAGATGTGCTTACATTGGAAAGGAGATGGCATGGGAAATGTCAGAAGCAACAGGGAAAGAGGGTAGTGAGGAAGCTCACGCGGTGCCCTGTGGTATGATTTTATACGTGGACAGGGCACAGCAGGAGTTAAAATAGCAAGACAGTACCACTCATCTGAGGTCTCCAACTAACACCATCTTGAGAAACACCATCGAAAGGCCCCTTCTGCTACTTGAAGATGGAAGCCTTTGCCCTTTCCACTTTCACAAAGAAACAACATGAGCGAGCAAGCTAGACGGCTGTTCACTCTGGTGCTTTTAACATACTGCTTCTAGTTTCTGAAGCATGTTTATTGCTGTGGGGGTGGAACTGGGTGGCTTAGGTTTCTAAATTCCTTCCTCCAATCTCTCATCTGAATGAACTGAAGAGGACAGTGACCTGACCAGTCAGGGCTGCCTGAGCAACAAGAAAAGCCGAAGTCTATGCCAGATGCAATCAAGTCTAACCATTAACAGCTGGAAGAGTAAGGGGGGACTTTTTGAAAGATAATCTGAACAAGTTGATAATGTGCACATGACTGCCTGCAACTCTCAGGCCTTTGAAGAAGACACCAGCGTGAATTCCTGACTAACTGCAAACAGTTCTTTATTGTCTCACACAAAGAAGCAAACTTCTCTCTCGGCTACCCCAGAGGGAGTGACCTTTCACCTGGTGACCCCAAAAGTCCTGTGCCTTTCCTCTCATCTTTGAAGTCTTGCTTCCACTTGGCTCGAGAGACAATCCGTACCCATGTGCACATGTGTACATGTACATGCATGTGTAGGTCAGAGATTAACCTTTTGTTATTATTTGTTCACCATAGGCACCTTGTATTTCTGAGACAGAATCTCTCCATGGCTTGCGATTGGCCGGACATACTAGGCTGGCCGCTCAGTGAATGCCCTGATCTACCTGTCTCTGCCTTCCCAGCACTGGGAGGCTAAGTGAGAGATCCAAGTTCAGAACTTTCACACTGGCTCTGGGGACTGAACTTAGGTTCTGATGCTTGCAAAGATAAGCACCTTCTAGACCTAGTTATCTCCCAGGCCCTTGTTCTTTCTAACTTGGAAAAGTCCATGGCTTTGGAGTAGTCTGGCTACACTTGGAGCTGTACCACATTGCAGTGGTGAGCTGATGGTCTGGCTGAGCCAAAAGATCCCTGAGGACCGTTGTGCCCAATTCCTAATAAGTAGGTACTCTTAATCAAGACATTGTTATAGAGCGATATCTCTGTATTATAAATTGTGGCCTCCTTTATAGGCTTCATTTGCTTTTATTAGGAAATGGAGCCTTAGGACTGTCACTAGACCATGAAGGCAAAGGAAGAATGGAACCTATTTAAGACTCGAGAGTTTGCTGTCTATTGTGGCCTGTCCAGGAAGAAGGCCTAAGAAAACAAGAGATCAGCAGCATCCTAATCTTAGCTTCCCCCAGGTTCCAGAATTGTAAGAACTAGCTATGTCTCGTTTAGCCACTGTTACGGTTTGAATAGGAAATGTTCTCCACAAACATTTGTGTATTTGAACACTTGGTCTCAACGGAGTGACACTGTGTTGGAAGGTTCTAGAAGCTTAGAAAGCTTCTCTGGAAGAAGTGAGTCAATGGGAGAGGCGGCTTAGAGGTCTTAGTCTGATCCCACCCCTGCATGAGACTCTCTACTTCCTGACTACTGACATATTCTGACTGACACAATGTAACCAGCCACCCATTCCTGTCCTCGGTCTCAATCATACATAAGTCACTTCTGCTACCACGCCTTCTTTACTATGATGGACCAAGGAGTCCTAAATCAGATTAAATTCTTCTTCTCTTCAATTATTTCTTTCAGGTATTCGATCATAGTGATCAGATGAGTAACTATTCTACAGCCACCTACTCTATTTTGTGACCTTAGCTAGCACTAAGACAGCAACCCTGAGGAACTCCCAATAATAACAAGGCAGAGGAATGCAGTCACCTTCCAGATCCCTGCTGTCTACACAAGGGACATCTGTAACTTCAGCTCAAGCATGCACTTGAAGCTGATATCATCTCTTTGTAGATACATACCTTCTTGTCCTCGAGCCTTTTGCTCAATTTCCAGACTAATTTTCTCAGAGTTGATGGGAAAAAATTCTATCTCACAGGGTTAGAGCACACACCTATTGTTAAATACCCCTCCATAGACAGAACAGTCAACTGCAACCAAGAACTATCTGGCTTCAAAATGTCAACACTGCCTGAGACATTCTGCCCTGGGGCTGCTACCTCCAGATGAAGAATGGGAGGTACCAAATGTGGCTTATTCACTGATTTCTTCTGGGCTTTGCCAAGCCCTCATCAAGAGCATGAGGCAAGAGGTTCTTATCTTGGCACTTCCTACTCTGAGGACTTCCTACGTTTAGAGCCCCCCACTGCCATGCCTCTTTAAAGTCCCAAAATGGCCCTCCACATATCCAGACCCTGTTCGAAATTACTATGCTTGTCTGCATTTTAGTTTGTGCCATGTCCTGTTTCCTCAATAACTTTTTTTTTTGCTAGAAGATAGCTAGCTAATCCAATCAGTTCAAATCTGTGATTCTCTCCTCTTCCTACAATGAAACCTTCAGATGCAATGACATAGCAAAGCACTAATTCTGGAACAGAAGGCTACAGAGTCTGGGGAAGAAGAGCAGGATGAAGTCCTGCTCTACTACTGGTCCTGATGGTAGCCCATGAAGAGATATTCTTAGTCCCCCCAAGCCCGTATCTTCACCCAATCTAACCTGTATCGTCCTGCCAATCTTTTTTTTTAAGATTTATTTATTTATTATATGTAAGTACATTGCAGTTGTCTTCGGACATTCTAGAAGAGGGCGTCAGATCCCATTACAGATGGTTGTGAGCCACCATGTGGTTGCTGAGATTTGAACTCAGGACCTTCAGAAGAGCAGTCAGTGCTCTTAACCACTGAACCATCTCTCCAGCCCTCGTCCTGTCAATCTTGAACAGGGCCTCCATTTGCTTCCACAATAATAAAGTAAAGAAAATACCCTACCTGGCACCACAGTCACTTGCAGGTACAGGGATATGACATGAGGAGGTATGAGGACAAAGGAACATTTTATTTAAGTCACCTGTGACTACTTGTTCTGTGTTTTGTCCTCAAATGTCTATGAGTGAAACAAAATTATGAATTGGATTCTCACTGTTCCTGATTGAAGTTGACTTTTTAGACTCAATGCCTTTCTAACCTGAGTCTCAGAGAGGGCACATCTAAATCAGCATGCTGTACCCTAGACTTTTTTTTTTTTCCACAGTTCATGAAACAAGTACCCACCTCAGAAGAAGGTCTACTGCTAAAAACAAAAAGCCAAAAGCAAAGAAGCCAGCAAACTACAGTCGTGATGTAAGACCAAGACCTGCATTCCAGTCAGTCTTTGTATTACAGAGTTGCCTGGGAAGGCAGCTTCATGTCTGTTAGCTTTAAGTTTATCTTAAAAGAAAATAGGAAAAAGGAACGAATAGCTGAATAGAGTTCAGGTAGCATTACTGAAGAGCCTATGAAAGGTTCAAAATTCTAAACACACAAACACTCACGTGCACACATACACACATTCGCACACACACATACACTCACTCACACAAAACAACGGACACAGAATAAGTTCATTTGTAGGTGATTAAGCAGTAAGCTATTCGGGCTGACCCCCTAAGGTAATAACAAAAGTCACACATCCTCCTTCTACAGCCTCAGGAACTGCTGTGGTCCCATCATGCAAGCAAATTTTCTTTCCAGACTATAGCCCAGAATGCTGACAAAATGTCACACACATTTACCTTAATATCAAACACTGATGGTTTGGATTGTTATTAACAATTTATGAAGAATCCAGTAACAGGCTCTCCTGAATTTTGCTTTAAAAAAAATAACAATTCACCAAAATCTATCCTAAGACCATGCCACTAGGGGAACCGGCCTTCCTGGTCTTGTGGTCTCTTGGGGCTTTTCCTCCATAAACACAGAAAGAAGAGAGTGATCAGGTCAGTTTCCCTGGCAAGACTGGCTCTTTGGAGATGATCCTTACCTTCCCATCTCTCCTCACTCTCCCCTCCGACTCCATCCCATTAGCAATGCCCTTCAGGAATGTTCACCATAGCTTCTGGGATCTCCAAAGATTTTCCAGTAAACAGGATCCCCTTCCCAAAGCCTCTCAGAGGAACCAGGATGGCTCCAAATCGGCTCATTTCCTGCCTTGAACGCAGTCAGTACTAACTTGAGGGCCGTGTGACCTTAGTGTACAGGCTGACACCCTTCCTCATGGCATCCCCTCCCTCGGTGCCTTCGGCCAGTTAGGGGCTTACTATCACTGCCTGCAGGGAGAGAGCCAAGAGCTCAACAAAGGAAAACTCAAGAAAAATTCAACTTTGTATTGTTCCCATTTGAAAAGGATGTAAAAATGGTAATTTAAAAAGAAAAAGTGTGGTTTTACAGCAGTAGACAAGGCTAATGTCTGGGTTCTCATCTGATGTGCCGATTATTGGTCTGTAACAGAAGTCTAGGCAAGACAAACACACACTTCCAAAGACATTAGGAGATGGTAAGGTCACTTTAGGAAAATCTCCACAAGAGCAATTCTCAAATCACTGCCAACCTGTGCTCCTGACATGTCGAGCAATTCACCTGAGTTATTTTCCTGACAAGTTGGGACAAACTAAGAGTGCCTTTTACCCAGAGCTGTGGGATACAACAGGAATGTCAGCCTCCCGAGAAGACGCCTTCTATGTAAGCCACAGTCATGGACTGCTTCATGGGAAAACCCCAGCTCAACTTCCTAGTGGGGCTTCAGACAGCTGATGAGTCTCAATAAACTAGCAAGACAGGAATAAAAGTATAGACAGAATAAGATGGTGATTGTAGATCAGGAAGCACAGAGCCTGACAATTTAGCAATTACAGCACTTAATTTATGAGCATGGGGCTCTTAGAAACCATCGTGAAGAGAGGGGATGGTGGAAAGGGAAGGAGATAGGGAGGGACATTATCTGGAAGAAACTTCTGCCTCTTTGTGATCTTACATGTTTGCAGAGTGGGGAGCCTCTAAAAATGACAACATCACAACAATTACACACACCAGATAATTATGGACCTTATTTTACTTTATCATTTTATTCTACTGGGTATGAAGGTCCTCCTTGTCTTGCCTTGAGCCTACCATATGTATTGTTGAACCATTATTCGGATTATACTGCCCTTAGACTAAAAGAGACATTCTAAAGCACCCATTTGTAGAACTAATATTTTTCTACATCATTATCTAGAAGACAAACCATCTATCTAGGTAGGCACTGTAGATTCACACTGTGTTCCAACTATGTCATGAAATAGTTGATAATATATACTAGCATATACATAAATATATGTTATAATATATATAAATAAATTTTCCAAGGCTGGAAATAAGCTTGCAGTTGATTGACAACCTTATTAGTCTGTTCTTTATGTTTCTTATAGCTAACCTTTTAACTGTTCTTGACATCGAAACAAGACACATACAGGCAAACCTTTAGATACAGATTCCTTTATCCCAAGGTCCATGCCATTTAGCTAAGGTTAAAACTATTTCAGCAAAAGCAAAGATAATGGCCTTCACATTTGGGGGGAAAAGATCCCCACAGCTGACATTAGTTGAAGACAGGGATTTGTTTGGGTTATAGCCAAAGAATAACTATTTGACTAGCCTACCAGAGGTGCAGGTGCTTAATTCTCAGCAGTCCACTTCCCCCTCCTCCCCAAACGATCAAGCACCATTTCAATTTACCGATATTCTTAAAAGCTGAGTTCGTTTTCTTAAGGCTACAAACCTCATATCCTGATTTAAGAAAAGAAAGCACTTTTAATATTGATGATAGTTGTTTCCAATTTATATTTGTATCTTCCCTTGCACCCTGAAAGGGGTTCAAGGTGTCATCCAGCCCTGCCCATAAACACGATAAAGCAATTGAGGATCTCCCTCATCATTAAAGGCTGTAGTGGTTACAGGCCAAGCTATACTGAAGGTCTTAATGCACCTTACTTGATGTAACCCTTACAACAACACTGAGATTATACTATTGTTTTTGTTTCTAAAACAAGTAAGGGAAGGATTAGAAAGGGTGAGTAAGAATCCTCAAAACCTCACAGCCTGGATCCAGGGCCGCTGGAATGCAAATCTCATGCTTTTAGCCACAGACATTCATAGACAATGCTATTAAAAAAAAAAAAAAAAAAAAAGCATGGGTGGAAGTATTGTTGTTAAGCTTTTCATCTAAATAGAGTCCACTGCAATATACAAAGTTATTTTTACAAGAGGAAACCAAGGGTACACATTGTGTTTACAGAGGGTAATGAGAAATTACATCCCGAAATGCCACAGCGATAAACGTCTGCTGAAACAGAACAACGATCCACCTCAGAGGCACCCACAGCTCAGAGATACCTTCTCTGCGGAACAGCATCTGCACAGGAGATTGCCATTGCCCAAGCAGGCTCTTACCCCTTCTTATGTGTTCTCCCCGAGTGCCGGGGGGACACTGGAAATGCAAGCCCCTCCTTTCTGGTAGAGTCTAGACAGCGGCAGACACAAGAACTGAGTGGGATTAAAAGATCCGAACAAACCCATGGAGAACCCCAGGTAAAAAGACTGAGGCCTGCAGGTTATGAACCCTCTAACACAGAGCTCTTTTCCCTTTAAGGGGGCCCAACTCTGCCGCCCCACTGCTTCTGGTTAAGACCTAGTGGCCATGTGGATATTTTTATCCAGTAGTTTTCCTTCAAGTCCTTCTCTCCTTTATTTAGAAAAGCCAAAATAAAAAGCAGCAAAACTATACTTATATAGTCATGAGCCATGCACTGTAAGAGGTAAATAAAAGTCCCTCGCCATGAGAGAGGCCACAAAAGAACAGGCGATTAAAAAGTAAACTATAAACAGCTGCATCTCCCTTCCCGATTGTTTACATTCTTAGACATCCAGCTTTTAAAAATACTCCCTCCGTAGATCAAAACATGCTGTGCTCAGAGGGGAGGAAAGCAGTGACATTAGCTTTAAAGTACTACACAGTTTACACATAAAGAGGGCTAAGTGTATACATAGTCCTCAGCAACGGAACTGAATGGCTCAAGTGGAGGCCTATAATTAAGCGTGCTAAGTATCTCCTTCTACAGAAAAAAAAAAATTTAAAAAATACCTAACGACGCTGTTAAAATATCTAGCACGAGGGTACGTCCCACCCACCCATCTAGAGAATAGAACAGGCGTTTTCAGGTTGAAAGTGGGTGCTACGCCCGCCCTACGGTCTGAGTGAGAGCTGAGAATGTGCCTTCATTGTTGAGTATTCATGAGGTCCTAAGGTTGATCACCAGCGTCGTACAGATGGGACACGGTAGTGTGTGGCAGGATTTTCCCTGTCCAATTACATTAAAATATTAGTGCTGCAGGAGGCCTGTGACTGGACAGGGAAAAGGGAGGCAGAGCAAAGAGTTGCAGGGACAGAGGGTGACTCAGAGGAGGGGGGAGAAGAAGCCGAGATGGAGGCGGAGGGACAAGAAGAAGATCCCGATCCCTCAGGGTTTTAAATAGCCACAGGTAGTTTTGAGTATCGTATAGTGATAGAATAATTGAGGTAACGTGTCTGATCTAGGTGGGCAGTTGGTATCAGTATCAATTGGCTCTGAAATTATTGTATTGGCATCTTGTGCATTGAAAATTTATTGAGGGGCTGGCGAGATGGCTCAGTGGGTAAGAACACTGACTGCTCTTCTGAAGGTCCTGAGTTCGGATCCCCGCAACCACATGGTGGCTCACAACCACTCGTAATGAGATCTACTATGCATGAGCGAGAGGGGCGGCAGAGGTCCTGAGTTCAGTTCCCAGCAGCCACACACATGATAGCTCACAGCCATCTGTACAGCTACAGTGTACTCATACCCATAAAATAAATAAAATCTTTTTTTAAAAAAAAAGAAAATTTATTGATACATAAATCTGATTGGTGAATTATAAGCTTCAAGGGTTTTGATTTACTTGGTTCCTGGAATGTGGGACTGCTGAATACAGGGGTACGTCGGCAATCCCAGAGCTAAGGAGCGGATGAAAGAATTAGGACCTCAAGGTCACTCTTAGCAACCCAAGTTTGATGACAGCCTGGCTTGAAAGTCTGTGCAGGGGTGGGACTGGGGCAGTCTGAGCAAAAGTGGGTAAGATCAGACATTACTTGGCATACTGTCTTTTCATTCCCTATCTCCGCCATCTTCCACCCCACCAACTTTTCTTTTTCCTTCCACTTTAATACACCCTTTCAACTACTACCACCTGCAAATAGGGATCAGCTCATTTTAGATGATCAGGTGTAGAAAACTGGGTGGCCTCAAACCAACAACCTTTCTTCTGGTTAAAATTTTTGCCGTCAAGCATCGGAACACTAACCTAACAAAAAGCTGCCCTTGGGGGCCAGGAAAATGAGTCATCCCAGTAAAGTACTTGCTACACGAGCTTGAAAATCTGAGTCTCCATCTCCAAGGCTGGGGAGAGAGGAGCTATAGTGCTGTGCACCTGTAATTTCAGCACTGGGGAGGCGGAGACTGGGGATCCCTAAGGCTTAACCACTAGCCAGTCTAGCAGGATCACTAACATCCTGTTGCATGAGAGATCCCATCTCACAAAAGCAAGGTAGAGCAGGATAAAAAAAAAAATAACCCATACCCACCTATGCTCCATACACCCTCTCGTACACATCCCCATACACTCATACATCTCATAAATTAAATCTCCAGGGAAACTTTAATACTGTATCTATACATATAAGTGTATGTAAATATATTACATATTATACATTTTAAGCTAGAAAATTTATTTAAAAAGGAAGTGTATAGGAAAACGATGCTTCCTTTGAAAACACCATGCTTGGTTTATTTTCAAATTCCTCCAATGGTTTAAGAAGGAAAATAAAGCACCAATAGGTTTTAATCTGGTATGAGATTGAGATATCAAAAGAATTATTGGCTGCTCTGGGTCTGAGGAAAAGGAAGTGAGGAAGTAGGAGAATGGAAAGCGAAGTGTACCCCCCCCC
>JADRCC010161324.1:0-14644 GCA_019843855.1 Hylomyscus alleni | reverse complement strand
AGGAAGGAAGGAAGGAAGGAAGGAAGGAAGGAAGGAAGGAAGGAAGGAAGGAAGGAAGGAAGGAAGGAAGGAAGGAAAGACCAAACAGAAACAAAGAAAGAATATGCTGAAGAGATGGCTTGGTGGTGAGTACATTTGCAGCTCTTTTGCAGAGGACCTGCATTAAGGTCCTAGTGCCCAGGTCAAGCAGCTTACAGCCACCTGTAACTCCAGCTCCAGGGCATCTCACCCCCTTCCCCGCCTCTGTAGGCACTGTACCCATGTGCACACACCCCACACACATGCACACCAAATTAAGAATAACATAGCCAGGGTGTTGTGGTGCATGCCTTTAATGCTAGCACTTGGGAGGCAGAGACAGGCAGATCTCTCTGAGTTCAAAGCCAATCTGGTCTGTGTAGTGAGTTCTGGGCCAGCCAGGGCTGTGTAGAGAGACCCTGTCTCAAAACAAAACAAAAACAGCACAGGAAGAATAAAATATTTTTAAAGATTAAAAATAAACAAACAGATAAATAACAACATAAAAAAATAGAGACGGGATATAGATAAATACTTCCCTGAAGAAGTATGCAGGCATACACTCACAGGACCCATTTCAGAAGTTTTCTTTAACACTTAAATGATAATCAATGGGAAGTGCTTAGTCCATCCCTGCACATGACTGCCAAATGCCACAAAAAACAGTGTGAAAGCCATCATGTCCCCACCCTGCCCCCTTCCTGTGTGGTTCTTTTAGCACAGTAGAAGAGTCTAATGAGGGAATTATTAGTGCACTACTTTTCAGCTGGGAGAAACCAGACAAACACAGCTGTATTGTCATGATTATTGAATGCCCTGGGCCTGCTGCACTGCTCAGTAAATATTTGTTAAGAGAACAATGAGTTGGTAGATGAACTTGGACCTCTTTAGTTGCCTTGGTCCACGAAGAGGCACTTCTTACAGTGGAGCATCCCTGATCACTGCACTATGCTTCCCATTTGCAACTGGACATTGCCAAACCTCCCAAAGCTAGTGCCCCAAAGCCTTCCCTTCCCTTGCCTGCTGTCCGAAAACTTTCAGTTTGGGCAAGGTAAGCCTTTGTGACTTGGCCTCAGAGAGCAGCATGAACACTACTTTTATGGAAAGCAAGAAAAATCTCAATTCTCCTAATTCCATGTCCCAATACCTGACCACTGGCAAAAGAAAAGGAGAGATTAGTCAGGGACCTTCAAACCTGGAGCACATGGTGCATCTGAAGTGTCTGCACATGGTCTCTGTATTTCCTTGAAGAAGATAGTCCAGGTTTGAGACATCATAAATATCTTGCAATGTGATGCCAGACAGCCAGAATGTCCTCTGTTCTTGAGTGAGCATGGAGACCACATAAGATGGGGGTATAGGTGAGGTGTGGTCGAGAACAGAGTTAGTGATCTAATCACCCAGTAGACACCTACAATTTACAGTTTAATCACCCACAAGGTACAGT
Source organism: Hylomyscus alleni (assembly GCA_019843855.1). Taxonomy (NCBI): domain Eukaryota; kingdom Metazoa; phylum Chordata; class Mammalia; order Rodentia; family Muridae; genus Hylomyscus; species Hylomyscus alleni. The sequence continues at coordinate 13,179 of JADRCC010161324.1, read as the reverse complement.
TGCCAGGAATTGAATTGGATCTGGAAGTTAAGGCAAACCTGCTCACAAAACAGTGGAGTCTGTTTTCTTCCATGTAACAATAACCCAATGGTTAGGGCTTATGTGTGCCAGAGCATGAAGGGCAGTGGATGGACGGGTGTGAGAAGTCTCAGGTTTGCTGTATAGAGTGCATGGAAGAGGAAGACTGAGACAGACGGCCAGGTCGTGTGTTCGTTTGGACTCACTCAAGGCAGATGCACTGTTTTACTTTAAGCCTTCACAGGCCTATTCAACAGCATGCAATTAGAAGTATAGTTACCCGTTCATCCATAAAGCATTTGAGGTCCAAGCGCCTGCCTCCAGCATCTGCAGCTCAAGGCTCCGAGATAAGAGAGGCCCACAGAATGACCTTGCCCAGCGCTCACTCTCGCTAAAGCTCTCTCTCCTCACTGCTATGAAGTGAAGGCAATATTGGTACCCTTATGTTTTTATTCTTTGAGAATTAAATACATACATACAATGCGTTTTAGTCAAATCCCCCCATTCCTGCCTCTTCAGCTCCTCTCCCCAAGGCCGCTCCCCCAGCTTTGTGCACTCTATTTTCTTAAAGTGCATCTTCCCTGAGAGCAATTTTGTCCATGCAGTGTGTGGGGTTCCTGTGTGTATGCCATTCAGAGGACAACTTTGCCATTCCTCCAGTGCTATCCGTTCATTTTTTCTTTTGAAACACAGTCTTTGATTAGAGAGTAAGTTCTCTTGGAAGTTATCAAGTAGGCCAGACTGGCTTCCCATCAAGCCCAAGGGATCCGCCTGTCTCTGCCTCCCCAGAGTTGGCATTAGAAGCACACACCACCATACCTAGCACATTGTTTTTTACATGGGTTTGGAGATCAGACTCAGATAGGTTTTCATGCTTGTAAGGCATGCTGGGAAATTACGAGAGCCCTGTGTAATAGTTCTTATCATTATGATTTTGGTTATCATTTACTTGCCCACAAATAGGTTGCAGTTTTGCAAGATGACAAACCAAATGTGTTCACAGGTGCCATCGTAAATGGCAAAGCATTTTGTATCTGTCAGCTACTGTTAAAGTAATGCTAAATAGCAAACAGCACAGCTTCAATAACATTCAATAGGGAATGGGCTACTGTTTGCACATCTGAGTTCAGGGGAGCTGCAAAGCTGGTTAGATTTCTCACCCGGCCTTCTTTGTGCGTGTAAGGTTGGTTGACTTTTGGTTGGCCTGTGGTAATTACCTTGAGATTGACTTCTTTATCATCTGTCTTTTGAACTCATTTCCCATGACCAGTTACTAGTCCAGGCCAGTCTTCAGCGACAGGTAAAATTCAAGACAGTGAGTAAAACAGAAGAAATTTAAAATCTGAGCTCCAAACCAGATGTAGTTGTTTCTGCTTCATCCGCTGGTCCTACCAAGTCGTCTGGCTATGCCCAGACATAGTAGGAAGGCAAGCAGCAGAAGAAAGCAATAGGCAAGGGTCTAAGGTGCCAGGGGTTTACTTATCCCACATGTAGACCCAGAGTGTCACAGGAAGAAAGACCGTAGTTGGTGGCAAGAGGACTTGAAACTCCCAACTGAGTCTTGATGGAAGTGCTGACCTCTCGGGGTACCCTAAAATTTATGGAACGCAAAAGCAAACATTTGCTTTCTTTTTATTGATCAAATACATGAAATGTCCAGAGGATACTCCCAGAAAGGCCAGAAGACCTGAACTCTGTCTAAACACCTCCCACACAAGGTCACTGGAGGTCAAATCTAGCATGAACGCCTCACAATTCCTCCTGACTCCTGGTGAGGAGGTTGCTACACAGTCTCTAGTGCCTCCTTACAAACTCACACAAACAAACCATCTGCACCCTTCAAGAGGTGACACCCTCCTCTGGAGCAAGACCAAACCAACCTCCCCATCAGGAGGGTCAGGTTGCATAAAGTTCTCTGTGACGCCATGCGCATCATGTGCCATCAGATACCATGGGGAGATGGGCTCAGCCAGAAAAGGGTCCACCTTGTAAGCCTGACACTGTGAGTTCAGTCTCCAGTTCCAGCAGGAAAACAGCCGGGTGAGGAGGTGCATGCTTATAATGACAGCACTGCAAACACAGCTCTGCAGAGAGGGGGCTTGCTGCCAGCCCACCTTTGCTACATAAGTTCCAAGCCAATGAAAGATTTTTGTCTCAAAAAACAAGGTGACTGGTACTTGAGGAACTTCGGCTGAGGCTGACAGACATACCCATGCATCCATATGCACCAGCACACACATGTGCACCCTCAAACATACAAACATGCACATGAGTTATAAACACACGCACTAACACCCAGAGAGTCTTCCACAGTCTTCCCCACTACCCATCAGACAGCATACCTGACTGGCTGCCTCTGCCTTCCTAGAATGGACCTTTGAAAAAAAGATGAAAGGCCTGTGCCTCTCCAGATCAACCAGCTTGGACTTTTACATCCTTCAAAGGGGCCTCATTGGAAAGACAGACAAGATACCCTCTGTGGGAAAGGAGAGGGAGAAAGTTGGGGACTGGGGGCACAGAGGCCAGACTGGCCCAGGCAAACCAAGTATCAACACTTCTTGAAAACAGCGTACATGAACCCAGGGCAACCGCACCACATCCTCTTGGTTTCAAGGGCCTGGGAGCCTCTCGCCTCCCTCCCTCCACTTGTGATTCAGGCCCCTGGTTCTTCTCCTCCCTTGTCCTGTTCCTTGTTTACCTCCTCTTAACGGTTATAAAAGATTAATCCAAAACAGAGTGTCATTTAAAGTATTGTTGGCTTCAACTATCAACAGAGCTAACCCCAGATGGCTTAAGCAAAAGAGAGAAAGGGGTCTGGAGAGATGGCTCAGCAGTTAAGGAAAGGCAGACTGCTTCTACAGTCCCTACGCAGAGTGCCCTGTCTTTCTTAAATGGACCGTTAGCATTTAATACAAAGATTGCCTTTAGTATTTGGGACTGGGCAGAGATCTAGCTCTGTTGAGAGGCATGACTACTTAATATTTTTAAAACCAGTCAGAATTCTGCACTTTGGAAATGGGGTGGCAGATATGTGGTAGATATCCCAGTACCTAGAACAAAAGATGTAGCATCAGTAGTGGTGGGTTCACTGGTAAAGTTTTACCAGTGTCTGGCATGCAGGAAGGCCTGAGCATTGCATTCAAAAGCTAGATGTGGAACATACATCTGTCATCTCAGCACTTTACAGGGGAAGCAGGAAGGTCAAAGGTCATTCACTGCTGCACTGTGAACAGGAGGCGAGTCTGAGATAAGACCTCTCTCCAAAGAAGACCAATGAAGCAAAAGAAAATGAGTCACAAACAAACACACTAGGGAACCAAGGAACATTTTCAGACAATGTAACCACTGGTCTTCTTGTAGCCACAAGACCTAGACTAAAATCTAGACTCTGATATTTATGAACCATGTGACCCTGGGCAGATTTGGTGTGTCCCTCATTGAAACACAAGGGGAATTGTCATAGGGTATGATGGAAAGAGCTCGGTGTGTGAGCATCTAGCTGGAGGCCATTGGCCAGAGGGCTCACAAGATGCTCCCCTGCTCATGGGGAAAAGCACTCATCACTGTGATGCAAGTCACATGCCATCCACCACCAGCTGAAGTTCTCAAGGAAGCTGGGGGCAAATGGTGCAGTGGTCTCACTAACATTACTGAGGGCACTGGGAAAACTGGTAAGTGCTGAGAAAGGGCTTAGCAGATTCCTGAAGCCAAATGACTCACCAACACTGTTATCATTAATGCCATTATTTCAGTGAGCACACTACATTCACCATGATCACTATCACTATAGCTATCATCACACACACACATACATATATACACATATACACATACATACACACATACATATATACACATATACACACGTACCATATATATCACATACACACATTTACACATATACACACATACACAAATACACACATAAACACACACACACATATTCACATACACACATACACAAATACACACACATATAAACACACATACACACACATACTTACATACACATATACACATATACACAAATACACACACGTACACGTACACACACACACTCTGCCCACAAAGGTTCTATCCTGCCAGGTATAAACTCCTTTACAGAGTGAACTTAGCTTTCTCAACAGCTAAGCCTGCAGGATTTCACTTTATAACGTGTTCTTGTTTTCCTGATGGTAAACACCCAGAGGACTTAGTGGCCTCACAGACCCAACCTGATCACAGTTCCCATCCCCAGACTCACCCCTACCAAAGCCCAAGTGGCAGCTTTGCACCTCTCTGACAAGCCTTCCTCCCCTGCCTCAGGGTCTGTGCTCATGCTCTTCCTTCGGCTTTCTCTTCCTCTAGCTAGTTGGCTTCTCTCCTCCTTTGACTCTCAAACACAGTATTGCATCTCAAGGGAGGCTTGCCACACCCCAGAAGCAGGAGCAGACCTTGCCTATCTTCTCAGCTAAGAGGTGGAATCCTGAGTGGTTGAGAGCAGGAGCTGTGATGTGCACCATTTGCTGTGTGTGACCCCAGACCACTTACCTATGTGCCTTGATTTCTTCATCTGTCCAATACAGATGGTAGCAACTCAGTAACAGCACCCTAGGGCCATTGGTCAGGTAAATTGACCATTAGTAAATGGTATTTAGAATAATGTATGTATGATACTTACTATGCAAGCATTTACTTAAATTAGCAAGCTGCTCCATATCTGCAGAGGAGCTGCATTTATGAATTCCCTGCTGTAATGGCTGCATTACTTGCTGTCTTACCTTCCAGATCAAACACCCTGAAATCCACTGCCAGGTCTCTTTGTGACTCTGACCATAGTCCAGCTTCAGGTGATGAAGAAAAATTTGTCTCTAACACTAAGCCATTATCCCCTTTTCTTCCATCAAGAATCTCAGGTCCCTTCCTGGTCTTTCCGAGTCGTACAGCTAAAAATATAGCTGGCAAACACAACCATTAGTAATAAGCCCAGAAAACACCAGGGCTCCCCAAGGACCCAGAACCGGTAATGGACTACAGATTGCTTCAGATGTTCCAGACCACAAAGTGATCACGTCTGAGATAATGTGTGCATGGTTAACCCCAAATTCCATCACTCACTCCCTCTCAAAGAATTCTGAAATATCCTGTGTGTCACCCTTCCTCTGCCACAGCAGAGCAGGACATGAGCCCTAATGGGAGAGGAAAACATTAATTGTAGAGCTACCTTGAGAGGACCCAGGTGCCAGGCCTGCCAGCCTTACAATAAGGGCAACTGGGACAGCATTGCAATCTGTTTGCACAACGCCTGCAGCCTTAGCAAAGCCACTTCCCTACCCTCTGAGGACAAGAAGGAATACAGATGATGCAGCACAGTAAAAGAAGATGGACATACCCCACTTCAACCCGAGATGGAAGTGGATGTATCAAACTTCACTCTCACCCTTGATCTGCCCAATCAAATCTGCTGCCTCTGTTTCCCCACCTGTAAGGGGGAGAGAGAGAGAGAGAGAGAGAGAGAGAGAGAGAGAGAGAGAGAGAGAGAGAGAGAGAGAGAGAGAGAGCCTCCTTGCTGTTTCTGAACACTTTAGAGTCTTCTGTCTCTAAACAGACATCTCCTGGGACTGTAGCCTGCATGTGAGATGACTGGATGGTCCAGGTCACTGATCCAATATCCCTTCACAGATGACTTAGCCTCTTAGATGCTCATCTGAAAGGGCAGCAGCACCCACTTCATATGGCTGCTGTGAAGAATAGGAATGCCAATACAGCATCCAGGAGACTACAGTGGTGTTAAGAATGACTCTGAGTCTAGAGGGCACTCCTGATCTAAGACTTAAACAGGTAGAGAACGGCAGAAACAGAGACCATTTATTGAGAGGAAGGGAATCTGAAGAACAAAAGTGAGCTGGAGAACCTGGACAGGGATGAGGCTCAAATCCCTGGGCCTAAGGTCTAGAAGTCATTTACATAGAACCTGGCTCCTCCCACATTTGATTATCATGTGCTTTTCTTGTGCAGATATCCTACATGTAGGTGATAAGGGGATTCCAGACCTCCTCCGCTGTATTTGCCCTTGATGCCTCCTGTCATGAGGACTCCACAGACAGTAGTTGTTACTGTAAGGGTTATATTTACAAGGACTTGCTATGCCTGCTATGGAATGCAAAGTGTCAGATGAATGTAAAACCTGAGCGAAGGAGACGGTGTCATCTTTTTGGAAGACAGCATTAATAGTGCCTGACACAACCAGCTAACCAAGATTGCTATTAAAAAGGAATTGCCAGGAGGGGTTCTAATAATCAACACATATTGGCCAAGACCAGCCATTGCATCATGAAGGGCTCATCCCAGGATGCTTAGGGAAGGAAAAGGAAAAGAAGATAGCATTTCTCTGAATTCTCATTGTTCTGATGGGTGACCAAGCCAGGTAGGTGACCTCATTTCAGTGGGGTCATGCACTCAGGTTCAGTGACCCACATATAGAGCCCTTCCTCTTCCTGAAAGTACACATAAAAAAAAAAAAAAAAAACCACAGCAGATCTTTGTGAAGTTCATAGGGAAGTGTCCCTTCCGCCAGCTGAGCACGACCTTCCACCCTCCACCCTCACCTCCCACCCTCTCTACACTGAGCCACACATCGGGTTTTCTAACCTGTATCTCTCTGGGCTCCAGGCACTGATTCTCTTCTGCTGGATTCATCAGCACTGCCTGAGTTGCTAGTGACAGAAAATGAACAAAGGTAAGCTCAGGAAGAGTACACTAGGTCGGCTAACAGACTCTACTGTGGGACTGAACAGCCAGGTCCACAAAGGAGCTTTCTCGGGCAGGTCTTAGGGATAAATTCAACAAGAGGCTCAAAGGTTATCATGAAGCCTTCCCATGTCTCTCTCACTCCTGCTTATTTAATTTCTCACATCTGGGCTTTCCTGTGAAAATTAGTTCAATTCTCAGAAACAATCGACATGGTCCTTGAAAATGTTGGGAGCCATGGCAGCTTCTGAGTCTCTCTTAGCAAAGTTCTGCTCTCAGAAAGCACTGATCCACTCCTAAGCTGAACAACTGACCCCCAGGTCTATTCTTCCTGGCTGACCTTCCAGAAATATGCACCATGGTACTAGTCCATAGCAGAGGGCATGAGCAGAGTGCACAGGGAGATCTGCCTCTATGTTGGGCCACATTTGAGAAGCATGCCATTTCCTGGAGCTGGAAGGAATGTAGTTGAAATGGTCATGTTGTTAAAGACCTGGGATGCTACCTCTATGAAAGGGTATGTGCAAAAAAAAAAGGTGGTACAGGTCAGCTGGAAACACATGGGTCATGTGACAGCCTAAAATTACAAGTCAAAATATACGCAAGTCATTTCCTCCAGCCTGACTCTGGAGGGAAAATCTGTGCTTTCCAATGAACTTCCAAACGCATCCATATGGACCAATGTTTAAAATGTTTTTTTTTTGAACTTGAAGGACTTCTTCTTGCCTTTCATCTGCAACACTTACAGCAATGCCAGACACTCCATCTGCCTGACACGTTTTCTGAATGAATGATGTTATAATGAGCGCATCAAGTCAATCCAATGAATGAATGTAGTCAGACAAGCTCAAGTTCAAGAGGATCGCCTTTCTCTCCCAAATGCCTAGTTGCATTGTGCCTGTGATAGGTTTTCAGGAAATAATGGATCCTAAGAGGATTACAGAGAAAGGGGAAGAAATAGTTTTGTTGATGTATCTTGCATTCTTATAATAACAGTAATTTACCACATAGTTGGCACTTTGGGTGTGGTGTCAAGTTTGGTGTTCAAGAGTCCCTCTGGTAAAGCCAGTCAGCATCCCAGTCTGAAGAGGGATGGGTTCCAAAGATCTCATTCCTAGCTGAGGAGTTGTGAGCAGTTAATAGCTGCCGGGGGAGGGAGAGTCACTCGCACATTCTTCACAGAAGGCACACACCCATGCAGATATAGGCAGCACCAATTAGACTCTCCATCACTTAAAAAGAGAAAAGAATAGGTCATGAAGTTCGCAGGAGGATCGTTTGAAGGATTAAAGGGTTGGGGCATGAAAGGGAATATAATCAAAATACATTGTAAATATCTATATTACTTTCAAAGAACAAATTTTAAAAATTCTTCTGTTTACTAAACGTCATCCAGGTTGAACGGAGGGAGACCCTGGCTCCTCACCTAAGAATGGAGGATGACGACTTGGACACATGCACAATGAATTCAGTGCTGAGGACAGAGCTGGGACTTGAACTCAAGTCTCTGACTACACTTGAACTCGTCAACAGTTTCCTAAGAAACACGTGTGGGTGCCTTTTTAATGCCACTAAGGACCCTTCACAGAGGTCTCCCCAGCAGGCAAGAGCCTAATAAGGTCTTGGTAGTATCCCTGTTCCTGGAAGCATTTGGAAGCTCTAGAAAGAAGTATTTAGCTGGAGGAACAAGGTCACTGTGAGCAGGTCCTTAGTGAAGTCACTGTGGGCATGTCCTTAGCGAGGAGGCCTTTAGTGAGGTCACTGTGGGCGGGTCCTTGGTGAGGTCACTGTGGGCGGGTCCTTAGTGAGGTCACTGTGGGCGGGTCCTTAGCGAGGTCACTGTGGGCGGGTCCTTACTGGTATTTTGACCCTGATCTCTATCTGTTTCATTCATTGTCTTCCATGATGTGAACTAGCTCACAACAGGCTCCCATCATCCTCATGCTGCTCTGCTTAACTGTCCGTGGGTCAAACCCTCTGAAGCCATAAAGCAAATGAAATCTTCTCTTCCTTAGGTTACTCTGTTGGATATTTTTCATAGCAATGCAAATGTCATGGGATTACTGCTTGTGCACTGAGCTGTTCCTACTCAGAAAAGCTAAGGTTTCCACCCCAGAGGATGCCCCCAAACCTCATATTATACAGGTGCCATTTGGATAATTCCCTGGTAACAGGATTTCAGTGTTCGGAGTCTGGATGTCAGGCACCACAGGACATTTACCCTTCTCAGTTACTCTCTGAGCTACTTGTGGGTAACTGGTGTATGTGTAGGGGTTGGCAGGTAGAGTTTGAACTTCCTCCAGGCTCAACTGCCTCTGTGAGCAGGGCTCTGAGACTCACAATACAACACGTGAAATGCTTTGCCTTTGGAAGAACACACTCCCTTCCTCCAGGTTCTCAAAGAATGGCTGACTTTGAACATCACACACATCAGAGGCAGTAATAACCAAAGCTATTTATTTCTCTCCAAACAGCTGCAGCAGAGAGGTTCCACTGCATACAGCCAAACACCCTGTGTCCCGCCTTCCCATCTCTGTTTAAATAGAATTTGGCTGATGTAGAGAAGGTTACATGAGTCCCAGTGATGGGGAACTCAATGATGAAGTTCCTGTTGTCTGGATATTAAAGGCTCCAAAAAAGTTCCAATACCAAATCAGTGTGCCGGGGAATGTCTACATTCCCTCCCTCTGGAGGTCTACTAATGGGGAGTTAGTAGAGGTAGACAGGGATGGGCAGTTAAAGCGTTTAGACAAGTCATTGATTCTGCACAAAACCATCAACTGCTTCTCTCAGCCGAAAAGAGTATGTGTGCAAAATGAATTTAAATGAAGGAGAAACACTGGCACTCTGTAGGTGAGACAAGGTCATAGGTGAAGAAGCCACACCCCAAACCCTTCATCCTCCTGAAACCAAAGCATCCTTGCCCTGTTTTCAGGTTCCCATGAATCCTCCCCACTCCCGCAGAACGTTAAGCCCTTCCTGCAAATTCAAGAGGGAGGCCTCTGGAGAAGCATCAACCATCGTGGGGAAAAAATAGCAAAACTCATTTCATTTGGCAACCGGTGCTTTAGGAAAGACATAAATATTGGATTCGTAACTTTATTTTCCTCCAGAGAAACACTCAGGAGAAAATTAAAACAATGCAAGATTTAATTATTAAAAGGCAGACATTCCTCTACATACCTTTTTCCCCTGGCCTAAAGTTTTAAAAAAAAAAAAAAAAAAAAAAACTCCCAGAGAAAATACAATTTTAATGACTAGCACCCTCCCACCCGGAAGAAGTTTTAAATCATCTCTCTCATGACTCACCAGGCACAGAGGAATGCTGAACGCTGGGGAAATCAAAGGCCAGTTTTCTGTTACAGGCGGAGATGTGGGAGACTGGAAACCTTCAAATCACCTTGGTTAGAGGTGGATTTTCGTGCACACACACACATACACACACATACACACATACACACACACTCTCTCTTAGGCTTCCCACAGGAAGAAACATGTTGAAACTTAGCAAACTGCTCACCTGAAAGCATTCTCTTCTCTTATGTAAGGTTCATACAAACAATGTAAAGAAAGGATGCAGAAGATCGGCTCACTTAATTGATGGTCATTCCCTAAGTTTTTTTTTTTTTTTTACAATGATGAGCAACAGAAGAGGAATTTGCTTCCTGATAGATATTCCACACCAGGGAAATGGCTGGGTAATTCTGTCTGCCCAGAGAAGCCCCCGCCTGCTTGGTTCCCTCCTCTCCTTCCTTATCAGGAAGTCAATAGACCACACACATAAACCTCCTCCTATTTTTCGCTCACTTCTCAGCGTCTTGATGCCCTAAGTTGATCCTGACACCTTTTCCCTGTCTCTGAGTGTTCCTGGTTTTGCTGTCCCTTGCCCCACACTGTGGGTACTTATATCAAGCATTTGCTGATCACAAAGCTACTTCCAAGCTGACAGCTGCCATCACAGGGGGATTCACCAGTTTCTGTGCATGTGGGAGCATTTTAGAAGATGGTTTCCTAGGGCAGAGGTCAAAGATTGAGGCCTAGGGAGATGGCAAGGTTAGCAAAGTTAACTTACATTTGTGAAGACCTGAGGTTTGATCCCCAGGACTCACATTACAAACAGCTAGATGTGGAAGCTATAATCCCAGCATTGACAAGGCAGAGATGATCCCTGGGCTGGCTGACTTGGTGAATTCCAGGCCATTGGTAGATGGTGCCTAAGGAAGAGCAACTTAAGTTGTCTGCTAGCCTTCACATGGATGTGCATACATATACACTGAAGGGGACGGAGAGAGGGAAAGAGGAAGGAAGAGAAGGAGCAAAAGAGAGAACATTAAACACACACACATACAAACAAGGTTGGAAGAACCAAACAATTTAGTCTATCAATCTCTATATGTGAAGTTTTGAACTACTGCTTTTCTGATACAAGGTGGTAGAAACACACTTAAATTTATAAAAATCAGGGCTGAAGATGAAATTGGGCACAAACTGAAAGAGAAGGAAAGTCTCCTGCAGGGGGAAATGGTCGACAAATATCCTCTTCACAATTTTTCTACAGGCACATTCTCAAGTGACGGAGATCAACCCTTCTTTATTCAGACTGCCACATAATTCCAGAGGCCCAGCATCAATCAAGAAACCAGAAAACGGTCACGTCACCCCCATCTCTTCTATGATGTCAGGACTACATATAAGGTCAAAGTAAAGACGGAGATAGACTGATACCAGGGCAGCCCCTCACAACCAAAGATGGAGGAAAGCTTGGTGAATCAAAGCACTCAGAAGGCTGAGGGCAGAGGCTTATGCGTTTGAATTCAACCTGGGCCACAGAGTGAAATCCTGCCAGAAATATATGCATGTGTATACATCTCTCCATCACCATTTAAGTACATCTGAGAAAACTGAGATAGCCAGCTTCTCCTCCACGAGAGTCAGATGTGGCACAGTAAAAGCATCTTGAAATAACTTGAGGCATAAGAGTAAATAAACCAGGCATGATTTATCTCCCAGGAATAACGGTGTGACTGTTGAATAATTACAGGCACCAATCTTTATTAGTATGCAAAGTAGCTGGGCCTGGTTGGCTCCCAGCACTGATCAAAGGACAAAAAGCCAAGAGAGCTCTGCACATTCTAATAAATCACACACCCCCAGTCCCTGGGTGCCAGGGCGACCCCCAGACCCCAGGGCCTCGCTGTGGGCTCAGCTTTTCCAAGAGATAAGCAGCAAGTGTTTAATTTCTCCTCCTGGTGATGGATTAGGCCTGTGGAATTCCTCCAGAGCTCTGAAATGCTCTGGGTTTCTCTTTGCATAAGTTTTAGCCTAAGTTTCATCCAACAGTCTCTGTGGTTCATTGCATCTGCTGCCAAACTCTGTCAGGAGTCCAGTCACATGAGCTCTGCAGTGGCTCAGCTCTTCTTTCCTGGCCCAGGGAACTCCACAAAGGGGTCCGTGAAAGAGAACCAAAGCTTACCCGTCTACAAGCACCATTCAGTGTAGCATTGGGAACATATCAGTAGGAAACACACACACACACACACACACCACCACCACCACCACCACCACCACCACATCATGATACAACAGGAATAATTATGGGTTAGAGTGTGCATCAAGTGTGCATGAAGTCATACTCACCTAATATAGCAACCTATGGTGTAAGAACTATTATCCCCATCTTATGGATGAGGAAACTGAGGCAGAGAGAATTGGAAAATCTACTCACATAATAGTTAAATTACAATTCAAAGATAAGCATCTGGGCTCAAGTGCCTGTGAACCAGTTTCTTCTGGATGGGACTTGGGTTGTACTCATGAACTCAGCAGTTGCAGTTGCCTGTAAAAACTGTTCAACATCCAAGCATTGAGTAGAGAGACTCACAAGACTATATTTGATGACTAGTGGGGAAGGAAAGTGAATTTTCTTCAGGGGTGTGGCCCCTGATTGGCCATGACCCAGTGGGTAGTGAAATGCCATGTGATGCTAGCGGCAGCCCTGAGAAATGCCATGTGATGCTAGCGGCAGTCCTGAGTGGGCCAGTGAGCTCTCTTGTTTTTATAAAAAGGATGTGAAGTTGGGAGGAGGATGTGTTTGTAAGATCCAGGGGGAGAGGGAAGCAGCAGGAGCAATATGTAGCAAAATACATCGTACACACAGATGAAACTATGAAAGAATAAGTAAAACATGTTTATTTTTAAAGGAGTCATTCTCGAAGGATTGAAATCCTGGGCCACTAAGGAACACTAGGATGGCCTTGAGATATGGCAGGGCCCAGGCTTCCCCTCCTGCCTGCATCCTGCTCTTCTGCTGACCCTCCTGGGAGCCCATCCAGCACTGGACCCTCCCGGCAGCCCATCCAGCACTGGACCCTCCCGGGAGCCCATCCAGCGCTGGACCCTCCCGGGAGCCCATCCAGCGCTGGACCCTCCCGG
>JADRCC010161320.1:0-14363 GCA_019843855.1 Hylomyscus alleni | reverse complement strand
GGAAATTGGACATAGTTCTACTGGAGGACCCAGCTATACCACTCCTGGGCATATAACCAGAAGATGCTCCAACATGTAATAAGGATGCATGCTCCACCATGTTCATAGCAGCCTTATTTATAATAGCCAGAAACTGGAAACAACCCAGATGTCCCTCAACAGAGAAATGGATACAGAAATTGTGGTACATCTACACAATGGAGTACTACTCAGCTATTAAAAACAATGAATTTATGAAATTCTTAGGGAAATGGATGGATCTGGAGAATATCATCCTGAGTGAGGTAACCCCAAAAGAACACACATGGTATACATTCTCTGATAAGTGGTTATTAGCCCAGAAGTTCAGAACACAGGAAAAACAACCCACAAACCACAAGAAACTCAAGAAGAAGGAAGACCAAAATGTGGACATTTCGTTCCTTCTTAAAAGGGGGAACAAAATACCCACGGAAGGAGTTGCAGAGACTAACTACGGAGCAGAGACTGAAGGAAGGACAAGCCAGCCTAATATAGCTATCTCCTGAGAGGCCCTGACAGTACCTGACCAATACAGAAGTAGAGGCTCACAGTCATCCATTGAACTGAGTACAGGGTCTCCAATGAAGGTGTTAGAAAAAGGACAAAAGGAGCTGAAGGGTTTGCAGTCCCTTAGGATGAACAACAATATGAACTAACTGGTACCCACAGAACTCCCAGGGACTCAACCACCAACCAAGGACTATACATGGTGGGACTGATTGTTCTGGCAGCATGTGTATAGTAGAAGATTGCAAAGTTGATCATCAATGGGAGGAGAGGCCCTTGGCCCTGTGAAGGTTCTGTGCCCCAGTGTAGGGGAATGCCAGGGCCAATAAGTGGGAGAGAGTGGAGTGGCAGGCATGGGGAGGGGGGAGGTAACAGGGGTTTGTTCTTGTTGTTTTTGTTTGTTTGTTTGTTTGTTTGGAGGGAAAAGTGGGAAAGGATAAATTGACATGTAAATAAAGAAAATATCTAATAAAAAAATTTTTTTAAAAGCACTGTTGTGCTTTAATTCCAAAGCTTCTAGTTCAGTGGGCCTGGAGTGAGGCCAAAAAATCCATATTTCTAGTAAATTCCCAGCAATGCAGAAGCTGCCTGCTGGTCTGGGAAGCACACTTGGTAAAGAATTGCCCCCAAGGCGTAGCATTTATATTGTGTTGTTTACTCTATTCTCTGATGGACTCTTCAGAGCACTGACTTACTCTGATGATCTTAACTAGTGTCTCATCCATGGCAGCCCTCTAGCAGGCATCTGCAGTCCTACACCCTCACTAAAGCCCCTTCTCACATGCTAATTTCCACCTTCTCAGGGCCACTCCTCCATCACCTTGCAGTTAGTATATCAAGCCTATGATCTTTGTTCACAAGAACAAGCTCTCCCTCTGGCTTTCCTCCTGCATGCTTCTTGAGGGGTCTCATCGTTTTCCCCCCACCCAGGCTCAACATCAGAATATCATCTGTCTTTCTTCATTTCCCGCAAATTCTGTCCCTTGACTGCCTTGTGCTGTCTTATTGGAAGTATTCATTACTTCACACCTGGACTCGCGTAATCACTTTTTATCCTCCTGCCCTAAACACTCTCTGCACACACATACTACTGTCAGCTTAATCTCCCTCAAATGCAGCTTTGTAAACTTGGACAGCTTCCCATTGTCTATGCCAAAGCTTTGCATTAATATGGGGCATGAATGGATTACAGGTGTGCTAGTATATCCATTTCCTAAGCCATCAGGACAACAAGCTGGGCTGGAGACAGCGGAGTCTAAGCAGCCAGACCCCTAGGCAGCCACAGCACAGCTGCCTATCTCTTTCTTCTTGAACACAGAAGTAGGGTATATGTTGTAGAACTTGAGAAGCCATATACCATGATCAGATTATTAGAGCATTAATAGTGTACAAGTACTAGGGAAGATATATAGCTATAGACATACAGATGATGGTGTTGAATTGAGGAAGGGACAACTTAATGCCCCATGGCCCTCTTACTAACCACTCTCCCTATAATTGCTTGATTTCTTTAAAACTGACTTTTAAAATATCTTTTTCACTGGAGTCAGGATAGACCAAAACTTAAGTTTTTCAAATAGACAGAACAGGTCACAGGATAGACTTTCAATGCATTGAGTGATCTGATTACTTTTGGTGGGCCCCTCTGTTGCCTTTGAAGAGACAGTGCACAACTCTGTGAGTTGTATCTAGCTTATAGAAAACTTACAGCTCACTGAGAGAAGCAAAGAATTGCTGCCAACTGAGGTGCATACTTGTGTCTGACCATTGCAGGTGACTGTTGCCATGTGGATACAGTCTAAGTTTTTGCATGTTCATAAATACATTTCAATACCCCTAATTATGAATAGCACTTTTATTTCAATTTTAGTCTTGTTGATTAGTTATTAACTAAAATAAACCTTTTGGTGCATATTCATCTTGCAACAGCAAGACTGTCTTTTTAAATAATTATTTAAATTTGTTCTTTGATGATTTTATATATGTATATAGTGCATTCCCATTACCCTCACCTTCCCCTGTTTTATCTTCTGCTTACCTCTGTCAACTCCCTTCTTCCCTACAAGTCCCTTTCTTACATTTATGTCTTTCTTTTGTTTTATGATGCACTGAGTTCAACCTGGGCAGGTCTATGTGACTATGGCTTTGGAGCCTGGTGGGTCTCCAAGTAGGTTCACAATGGATGACAATGACCGCTGCCCATGCCAGATCCATCAGTAGCCAATGGTTGGGAGGGTCCTTGTGGACCCTTCTCCATCCCTGATTGACTGCTGATAGATCCAGTCTTGCACAGGGCCCAATAAAGGCAGTTATATCTGCTGGAAGATTATGATTACCATGCATGCACTGAAGATGGAACTTAATGGCCCTTCTCCTCATTGTCTGCCTCTTACATTCTTTCTGACTCTCCCATCACACTTCCTGAGCTTTACAGGGGAAGGGGCATAAATGTCTTATTCAGAGCTGAGCACTCCTCTCTGTCACTTTTCTTTTCAGAACTTTGGGCACCCATGAATCTCAGCTTGTACCACAGTTCCCTGCAAAGAGACACTACTCTGACTAAAGCCAAGAGCAGCATGTGTCTGTGAATACAAAATATATATATATATATATATATATATATATATATATGTTTATAAGGCAATTAGGTACTATGATCAAATAGCTAAACAACAGTGGTGAGTCGCCTCTTAAGGCCTCTCCCAGGAGTGGATTTCTGACTGGGCTTACAGTCTCAGGAACAACCTTTTCTTATTGATTGTCTGCTCAACCTTTCCTTCTCTTCGGCCACAACTTCCCCTTGACAGTCATAGTCACACAAAATGTTGAGGAGCAGCAAGGTGATGCTCAATCAATCTTCTATAACTTCTTGGATGCTGATGAGGGGCCATGGTCCCTGCCAGAGAGGGACCACAAAATTCTCTCCTCTTTTTTCATTGATAGGCGCAGAGGCCTCAGGTTTAGCTTTCCTGTGGTCGGAGGTGGTCCGAATCCCTGCATCCTAAAAAGTTTCATTTGAAATTAACATGTTTCCTAGAAGATATAAACTTTACATGATAAAAATAAAATGCGAGATTAATCAACGGCCACGTAAACCTTAAGACAAGAGCATACGAAGTCCCCTCCTCTCAGACAAGAGCATACGAAGAAGTCCCCTCCTCTAGAGGCATTTTCTATTCTGTATCTATAAATACTTTATCTCCTTTCTTAGTTACTGGCTTTTTTGGTTGTCATTACTGTTGTTGTTCTTGTTGTTTTAAATTGTTAGTTATACTATGAAGGAAGAAGAGTTTGGACATAGTTAACAGTTGACTTCATGCGGCCATTACTTATAAGACAATTTGGCATCCCGTAAACAGGAGAAAAACGCAAGTGCATACAGACAATATGAACAAGCATATTCATATATAAAGACAGAGTTTAAAAAAAGATTTTATGCCACTTGTCAGCCCTAAATTCAAATGTTGATTGGATTCCTATTTTGTGTAACATTTATCAATGTTTAATTAAAATTTGTCCTTTGAGAGGCATGACTTTTTTTTTTTTTTTGGATCAAGGCAGAAGACTTCCATTGGAAAGACATAGACCCAGAGCCTGATGTATCATTAAGTCAGCTTAGAAGGCATCAACAGTGCTCTTAAAATCATTTCCCAAATGTCACAACTGTAAGTGAAGGTTTATCTTTAAAATGCAAGGACTTAGTTATTATAACTAGACCTTAATAGCAGCCATTTTTAGTACATGACATTGTAAACTCATCTAGATTTTGAATGCTGCTGCTAGCTGGGATTTCCTGTGGCTTTTATTTTGTTTTATTTTATTAATACAAATCTTATATTTGCCACTTATACATTGAGGATATTTTTGAAGCTGGGTTGTACTAGGGCATACTCACAGGGTATATTCAAGAGGTGGAGGCAAGATGGTTAGGAAATTAAGACCAAACTAAATTGTCTCAGGAAAAGTAATCTGAAACAATTAGTCTACTAAAGGGATTTTAATGTCACTACTTAGAGGAATTTTGATTAATGTAAAGCCTCTGTGTTTCCTATGATTATTCATAAATATTATTTAAAATTAAATAAACTTTCAGTTTAATTTTGGAAGCTGTTTTGGTAGGAAATCATTATCAAATGTATATATATATATATATATGCAATGTTCACAGATTAATGAACTTTTTATATTATATTATAACTCTTATGAATGGTGTCTTATATAAAAAGTAGCTTCTTAAACTTTTAAAAAACATTTAATAGACCAAAAATACTATTTTATAGGTCCTAGGAAATTGAGTATTGCCATTTATAAGAAGTATGTCCTTATTGGGCCTCTTATTATAATACATCAACATACTCTCCCTTACATACAGACACATTATAGTCAACAAAAAATAAAAATCAAAAATGAAAATTCTGACACAAATTCACCCCATTGTACTGCTTGTTTTGATCCAATATAGAAAAATATTAGTCTTTTTTTTCTTTTCCTCACTGTCAACTGTATTCCAATTCTTTTTTTTCATTCAAACATTCTATTTTTTCTTAATTTTTTAAATTATTTCTATTAGATATTTTCTTTATTTACATCTCAAATGATATTGCCTTCTTGGGTTTCCCCTCTGAGGGAAAAAAAAACCCTGTTTCTTCCCCCTCCCCCCTCAAGAACCCACCTTCTCCCGCTTCCTGGCCCTGGTATTTCCCTACACTGGGGCATAGAACCTTCACAGGACAAGGACCTCTCCTCCCATTGATGACCAACTAGGCCATCCTCTGCTACATATGCAGCTGAGACCATGAGTCCCACCATGTGTACTCTTTGGTTGGTGGTTTAGTCCCTGGGAGCTCTGAGGGTACTAGTTAGTTCATATTGTTCTTCCTCCTAAGGGGCTGCAAACCTCTTCAGCTCTTTGGGTCCTTTCTCTAGTTCCTTCATTCATATTCCAATTCTTAAAGCTATATCATAGCATGGAATCCAAAACAACAACCCTATGTGAAGGGACAAATATCGGGGTCCCTGAAGTGGACAGAGGCCACCCTCTTCTTGTCTGCTCCAAGTTTTCAAGGAGAATAGATGAGCTAGAGCTTGTATCTTCATCTGTCTACCCCACACATCCTTGGGCACATCTGCATCTGAGCAAAGCCCCAGGACTCTTCTACATTTACTCTGGTAAGAGTTACCAGGCTTCAAGCTTGTGCCCAGTTATCTCTGTTCCAAGGCCAAATCCTCCAGTCATGGAATGTTAATCCCTGCTATGAGAATCTCTCCAGTGGTTTCTCTAATGTTCTTTTGCTGTAGTTGCCCAGTGAGGGCCCATAGATTCCCAAAATTCCTTGCTCCCCACCAGAACTTTACAGTAAGACTCTGTTGAAAGTACCACATAGTTGAGTCACAGAACGTGGAAACATTAATCTGACACTCATATGGAAGCTCCACCTCTACAGGTTGAGTTTCCACATACTAGAAGGTGTTGTACATACTACTGTAGATGAGACATAGCCATCGATCTTGCTCAGTCATGAAGATCGTGAGTTACACTGACTACTGGCTTGGCAAGACATATCTGCTGGTACAGCAACAGCGGCATGAACATCATGTGAGTAAACAACCACTTTCTGACTATATTTAAAGCCCACTGCACATGATGAAAGCCATACCTGGCACTGTTATTGGGTCAAGAACATGAGGCTAGGCAGGTCATAACCCCTAGGGGAAAATCTACTATATTATACTTCCTAATGCACAAAGGAATAAAATGAATTCTAATGACACATCATTACAGATTTTTTTTGAATCTTTCAATCCTCATCAAAGAAGCTTCTGTATACAATATATGTCAATGAACACGAAGACCTGTAACGAGTCAAGATCCAGAGAATAAGAGATTTGGGAAGGACCAGAATTAAACAGGACATCTACAACACACCATCTCCGCCCAAGGCTCAGGAATCATTCCAGAAAAAGGACAGAGTGTAAGAGCCAGAGAAAGAGGATGACTACAGGTAAGCGATGATTTTCACCACAGCAGGGAAGCTGTACATAAGAACTCACAGCAGTTGTGATAGCAAGCACACGATCTGCTCAAGCTCAAGACAGATGAAATACCAGCATGGAGGAGGGGGTAAGTAGAAAGACTCATGCTGAGCTGGAGAGCTATAGACAATTGATAAACCCTGGGAAAGGGGAAGTAAGTTTTCTCTAAGAAGTGTGGCCCCTCGTAGGGCAATCACAGTATGGTGGGAAGCCATACATTCAAAAGTAGAGTGCAGGGTAAGTTGGATGCATTGGGCTTTAAAGGGGTAGGGGATTGGGTGGGGAGACAAGGACAAGTGGTCTGTGTAGAACTGTGGGAGGTAGGTGGGTGTGCAAAATGCATTGTGCAATATTCTCAAAGAACTCATTTTTAAAAGGGAAAAAAATAAATGAAATAAAATAAGATCATAAGCTCAGGTTATTAGATACAGAAAAAAAAATGTTTGCTTATATGAATGTATGTCTTTGCAATTTGTTGTTGACTCAAATCACTCTCTAGGACAAAAGCATAAATGGGTGGAGTGCTGCTGTTGTTTTTGTTGTTGTTGTTTTATCTAATGCTCATAATGAATGTCTTTCTACCTGGGTAATTATTTCCATGCCACAGAGAAGGAAATGCCTACAGTAAATGAACAAAAGGGGGCGTGGAGAGAGGTTAGGCCATAATAAAGCAGTAAATAAAGTGTAGTAATATAAAAGTAGGGAGCAAAGTTAACGTGGAGCATGGAGCCTTGTCTGAGTATTCCCTTCCCTGACAGACAAGTATCAGGAAAGATGCAATGAGGAACAGCAAGAAAGATTTGGGGTGCCAGCCAGCAGTACTGTGAAGTCTGGGGCGTGAAGTTGCCAGGAGACCCAGTGACTTACTGTAGTAAGACTCCAGGGCAGTAGTGCAGGCATCTCTTATCTTTCTTAACACCAACATGGCTACCTCCCTGGGGCGGGGAAGCATGAGTGAATGTATATTGCTAGGCCATATCAGGGGACCTTTCCCACAGGAAGCTGGCATACCTTTCCTAGGTTCCAAGAACCAGTGATTACCAGCAACTGACCTCGGTGTGCAAAAATTAGCAACTGCAGCTTCCTCTCTTATGTGTTTACAGCCCAAGACTGCTCCCTTATAGAGACCAAGGCTAGTTAACCCATCCCCGTGTGCTGCACATAATAAACACACTGGGCTTCAGGGTTGCTGTAGAGTTTGGGGTCACTAATCAGAGTGCACATAGCCTACCTGACCCCAGCTTTTCTGTACTTGTGGCTGTGAGTCTGTCCCTTCTTCATTCCCTTGCCACCCTAGTCAAGTTTCCAAGACCCAAGCAGCACAGGTTTATGGTACCCCAATATTTATCACCCATATGATCAGCAAGTGGCTGCATGAGTGGTGGGCCCAAGATCATTCAAATTATCAGGACATTAACCCCTGACAGGGATGTGTGTCGGAGTTCTGCCTGTCTCTCTATTTTGACCTGTATCAATATGGATCTGTAAGAGCCTGCTAAGTTAAAGGTGGACCTCCTCCCGGGGCAGCTGCCACTCTGTTCAAAGTGAAGATTTTGTAGCTGCCTGCTGAGGAGCAAGTTTGCTTGCTTCTCCATAAAGTATTAGTTGGTGAGAGCCTAAGCAGAGTAGTCTTTTAAGTTAAAAGGATATATTCAGATTCGACTCCGATGAGCATTCATAGAGAGATACAGAAAAAAGAATCAAACGTTTAACAAAGCACCAGACACAGTTTTGAAAATGAAAAAGCAAAGTACACCTTTGTTATTTTCTGACCCTGATGTCCGATTTTGGATTAACAGGCAGCTTCTTATTTCCAAGGCCACGTTGTTCTTTTTGTCTACAATTATCACAAGTAAGTAGCTATTATCGAATTTGACTGAATTAAATTTCTATTAAAACAGACATGTGTTGCAATACATATGACCTACCACTGTCTGACCTGGGAATGAAATCGCTCACTGTAACTCAGAGAAGATGTGGCCTCCTCCTTCAGGGTCAGAGAATTTCTTCAGACTATTTCTGCTTTAAGCTGAGAGGCAATTCCTATATTTTAAACTCAGAAGAAAAGAAAAAGCCTCCCCTGTCACTCTCTCCAGACTTTAAGACAGAATCATACACCTGTGACAACCACGTCACCCAATATCTTCTTGCAACACAAAGTACACATCTTCTCCTCTGGGCGTTCCCATCGGGGCTGAGTCATCTGGCAGATGTAACAGCTTGCAGTTGCCAACAGGTTGACATAGCAAAGCACAGCCTGGGCTGACAGCACAGGACCTTTCATCGGGTCCAATCCACAACACATGCGGAGACACGGTGCCAGGAGTGGATCAGTGGGTGTCACTGTGAAAAACAAGAAAAGAGGAGCTTCCAGTTCTGGCTGCACCTTGGCATAAAAGGTGTGATGCTGAGACCTTTCTACTGGAAAAAAATATAAAGGTCAATCTCCATTGGACGTAGATGCCTTGTTGTTCCCCGAGCAGAAGCCACTGAAATAGGAACATCCATTTACTTGAGCAAGCATGTCTCAAGCAATTGGCTATGAAAGCAAACTAAAGCAAAACAAAACAGACAAACCTTGAGCAAGTCTGCTGTGCAAATGCATCATATGCATTGCCTGAGGTATGTACATATGCGTTACCCAAGGTATTTTTTTATGTTTCAAATATTTTATTTTATGTATATGGGTGGTTGGCCTGCTTGCAAGTCTGGGAAGCACATGTATGCAGCACCCATGGAGGCCTGAAGAGGACACTGGTCCACTGGGGACTTGAGTTACAGATGATTGTGAGCCACTATGTGGGTACTAGAAATCAAACCCAGTTCCTCTGGAAGAGAGGCCAGTGTTTTTAAGCACTGAGCCATCTCTCCAGCCCCTACTCTGCTATTATTGATAGTACACTAATACTATACAAAGAATTCAATATGGTTCAAAAACATCAGCTTGCAAAAACATGCTGCTATGGTTGAAAGGCTGTCTGGCCTTCAATTCAGTCTTATCTGAAATGTGACAAAGGTTTTTTTTTTTTTTTTTTTTTTTTTTTTTTTAAGCAATAATTTAGCCTTAAATGGTAAGAAACATTATATCACCTACATATATACACATATTAAATCTCAGAGAAGTTTATATACATTGTAAAATCACATTTATTCACTTTCAGAAAGCCAAGGGTCTAGAAACCACACAATGAAGATAAAAAATGCAAGTTGTACAGCAATGCTTAGCTTGCTAATAAGACAAGGAAGACTAGTGACCACAGGCTTTCAGATGTTGTCTTCATTCCTACTCTATTGATGTAAAGGGGTGCCATGACCAAGGCAACTCTCATAAAGGGAAGCATTTAATCGGGGCCTTGCTTACCGTTGCAGAAGGTTAGTCCATTATCATCATGGTGGGAATCATGGCATCAGGCAGGCAGACATGGTGCTGGAGATGGAGGTGAGAGCCACATCCTAACCTGAACGGCCCTTCTGGAACCTCAAAGCACACCCCTTCATAACACACCTCCTCCACTAAGGCCACACTTCCTGATCCTTCCCAAGAGTCCATGAACTGGAAACCAAGCTTTCAAGTACATGAGCCTATAGGGGCTATTCTTATTTAAACCAACACAAATGCGAAGAGCTAGTCCAAGGAGGGTCCTGTAGATGAATGAAGGTGGATAAGAGACAGAAAGGGAAATGTTCTTGAATAAAAATAAATCCTGTCCATCAGTTATGATCAAGAGTCAGCCTGGCCACCTCACATGGAAGGGAGCCCTCACTCATTAGATCTACTTCTGGAGGAGCTGGAAAGTCATGTAGTGGCCTCTCTGAGGCCTCCCAGAGATAGTGTCTCATATTCAGAGGATTTGGATGGCTTACAGCCATGTAGTTTGGTTGTGTCTTGCAATAGCTTATTGACAAGAGGTTTTTGTTGTTGATATTGCTGTTTCTGTTCATTTTCTATTCCTGGGACTGATTTTACCTCCTGTAGAGCGGCCCTAAGTCTATTTGTACAGCACTTACCAGAGGCATACTGCAATATCTCTTTGGAACACTATCCTCCACAATGTTCTGAAGTTACGCCAGCTGGGGCTGTGGGCATCACTGCCACTTCCTGTCAGGCCTTTCATTCTATCTCTGTTCTGGGAGCAGTCCCAGCAGTGGCACAGGCGACTCCTTTTACAAACAGAGTCAACATCATGTCCTCTCTTGATCCAGCAGAACAAAACAGGAGGTAGCTCAGACTTCAGAGCCACTGTTTCCAATATGTCTGTGTTTGTCAAGGACATTTCCTTTCTAGTTACTCTGGAAAGCCCCAAGTTGTTCCGCCATTTTCTTAGACTAATGGTTCACTCTCTGCACAAGAAAACCTTGTTTTCTGCCAGAGGAGATGGGAGGCATGAGAGAAAACAGATCCAGCTGGGATCGAAGTTAAATAATAATCTCCACGGCTTATTTATTTACTCAGAAAGCAAAGAACAATAGGAGAATTAGACTAGAGGTGGCCCTACTCATTATGACTAGAAGAAAATAAGTCACAGGAAGTGATTGTGTAGTCACCTTCTTTTTGGACACCATCTACTCCCTGTGGGAAGACAAACATGCCTTGCATGGGTGTCAGCTTGGTACTGTGTGTCTACCTAACTGAAGCATGGTGAAATGAAAGAAACATGGAAGAAACTTCTACACAGCAATGGTCATGATGATCCTCGGGAAAACATATCATTCGATCTTCTAGACGTCCCTCTGACTTTCTAACCTCAGACAGATTACTCCTTGGGTTTCTAGCCTAAGTGCCCTTAACATTACTTCAGGTCTTCTGCCAAGTGTGCTAAGTGTTCTGTGTCTTCTTAAATTGCAGCACTTGCAGCAGGACAACACAGAGCTACCAGACAACATTCAAGTACGAGCACTTAAATAATCCAGAGTCCTCTGTGCTGTTTTCCAAAGTGCGTGTTTCTTCCATTCACAAAGATTTCATCTCCACAGAAAGGAAGAATTTAAAGCTCATTTATGTGGAAATCGTAGCTCCTGAGAATCTACATGCTAAAAGTGTATAGTTCTGTCCAGAGGCCATGTGTGACTCCAGGCAGAGTTGAGAGTGGCTGCACATGCCAAAACTCATATTCCAGTTGTACACAGTGATTAATGGGATCTTCAAACTACCACTCAAAAAGTCTGAACTGTGTTCTTTCAGAAGAGTGTCTCAGTATTAGAAAACTATCTGGAGTTTCACTGCAGAGAAGGTGCGAGCTTTTGTGCTGCAAATCAACCAATCAGTGCAGAAGCTGCTGAAATTGTCCCTTAGAAACAATTAAGCAAAAAAGCCCAGGCACCCCCTTCCCACTAAAAATATCCTCATTCTCACTGCTGCTGCTGCTGCTGCTGCTCTTGAGCCAACAATCTAAAAACAGAGTGAAACACTGAGTGAAGCCTCAGTTTAGTTAAGATAGGATGGCAAGAAATCTCTAGCCATCGGGGGGATATTCAACCATGGTACGCGATGGGCCTGTGTTCTTCAGAGCAGAACCACTCCTGACATGAGATTCCAAAGAGTACCATTAACCCCGCTCATTCCTCTGCCCACAAGAGTCAAATGCTGTCCCTATCAGTTTGTCAATTGATCGATCATATTTCTGTGTATGTACTAAGTATGCCCTGAGATTCTGCTGGCATTAATGCCCTAGTCTCAAGACTGATGCTACAGTTGTAACTAAGATTTTAAAATGTTTCTTAGAATTGGAAAGATGGCTCTGTTCGGTGGCTGAGAATCCTTGCTTCTCTTTCAGATGACATTAGTTAAATATTCACACAAGGCAGTAACTCTAGCTTCCAAGGATCTAACACCCTTCTCAGACCCCCCACAAGCACACACGTGCACGAGGGTGCACACACAAGAGGGGGGGAGAGGGGGAAGGGGGAAAGGGAGAGGAACAGGGAGGGAGGGAGAAATTAAATAAATGTCTAAAAATAAGAACTGCTTTTCCTTAGGAAGCTAACATTGTATCAACAGAGATAAACATTGAACCATAAGTGAGCTGAGTAATTATTTTAACTTTACACAAGAATGCTCCGTGTAGGTAAAAATAAGAGCCCCAAGCTCAATGACTGGTATGATTTGTAAAGGTTTTCTGCTCAAATAATATTTTATTTGAAATCTGTGATGGGAGTTTGGAATTTGTTTTAACTCTTGGTCTAAAATATAATGAAGAGCAACTTATTCTTACTCTGGCTTGGCAGAGAAAAATACCTGACAGGCAAGCTTGATAATCAGAATTTAATCTCAGAACCTACAGGGAAGAAAAGATCCAACTCCCACAAGTTGTCCTTTTATTCTCATACATCTTTCATAATGTGTGTGGCTTCCTTCAAAACAAAACACATATCATATATGCACACACATACAGTAACATTTTTTAAATTATTTTCTTTTTCTAAGATAGTTAAAAGTAATCTCAGATTCTTTTTTAATAATTTATTTTTATTTTATGGGCACTAGTATTTTGCCTGCAAAATTTGTGTGAGGGTGTCAGATCCCATGGAACCAAAGTTCCAAACAGTTGTGAGCTGCCATGTGGGTGCTGGGAATTGAACTCAGGTCCTCTGCCAGAGCAGGTAGTGCTCTTAACTGCTAGCCTATCTTGCTAGCCCCTCTCAGATTCTTTATAATACCTTCCATTTGTGACCCTAACTTGAAATGCCTTTTTTTTTTCTCATAATGGTGGGAAGACAGAAAAATAAAGGAAAATAGAAAGTTGTTTCAATTCTATGTTTTGAAATCTATGAACTAATAACTATATCTGAATATAGTTTAACATATAAAAAAGGATGGTTTTAGCAGATAGGTCAGACTAGCCATTCAGAGACTGGCACATTCCACAGGAGTCAGTATGAAGTAACACAATGATGATACCAGCCAGAGTCTAAGCTGGGACACAGACAAGTCTGGGCTTATCTGTGACCCCAGGAGAAAAACATGAGAAGACAGTTCTGGGTTTTACACTCGAACTGGAAATGACCAGAAATAAACAAGACTTAAGGAAGGTGTTTAATACCCTTCTGCAGCAAATAAGAATGCTCACAGCAACTTCGAGAATTTTGGCATCAGTGGGCCCATGAATACCTAACAGGAGGTCACATTCTGCAATCACATTGCTTAGGTCCCCTTACTACTCTTGGGACCTAAGTCAAGTTCATTAACTTCCTCAAACCTAAGTTTGCTCTTTGAAGAATGATAATAATAATTAATAATAATAGTAATAATAATAATAATGACTAGCAATTTTTCAGAGACTAGAGAGAAAATGTACTTTAATATATAATATATATAATAAATAAAACAAAATATTTTGTTTTTATTTATTACTATTATTATTAGTTTTCTTTGTATGTGTGCAGGTGTTCATGTGGATGTTGGAGTAGTCTGTGTGTGTGTGTGCTTTCCCAGGCACATGGCTTTGAAAGTCAGAAGGTGACATCAGTGTTTCCACCTTATTTTGCAACAGTCTCTCACTGAACCTAGATTTCACTGATTGGTTAGATTAAGTAGCCACTAAGCCCCAGGGGTCCTCCTGCCTCCATCTCCCAGCACAAGGATCATAGGAATACACGCCATGGCAGGCTTTATGGATGTGAATGAGAACCAAACAAGGTCCTCGTCCTCGTTCTTACATAGCACACATTTTGCCCACTGAGCGCTCTCCCTTTCCCCCTCCCCCTCCCCCTCCCCCCCCCCTCTCTTCACTCCCTAAGTTGTTTCTGCATTAGCAGTTTTGTCTGGTTTTAATGGAGTGTGGTTTTTTTAGAAAAAAAAAAAA
>JADRCC010161316.1:0-15483 GCA_019843855.1 Hylomyscus alleni | reverse complement strand
AAGAAGCCCTTCAAGAGGAAACACAAAAATCCCTTAAAGAACTACAGGAAAACACAACCAAACAGGTGAAGGAAATGAACAAAACCATCCAGGATCTAAAAATGGAAATAGAAACAATGAAGAAATCATAAAGGAAGAGAACCCTGGAGTTAGAAAACCTAGGAAAGAGATCAGGAGTTATAGATGCAAGCATCACTAACAAAATACAAGAGAAAGAAGAGAGAATCTCAGAGGCAGAAAACACCATAGAAAACATTGACACAACAGTGAAAGAAAATGCAAAAAGCAAAAAACTCCTAACTGAAAACATCTAGGAAATCCAGGACACAATGAGAAGACCAAACCTAAGGATAATAGGTATAGAAGAGAGTGGAGACTCCCAACTTAAACGGCCAATAAATATCTTCAACAAAATTATAGAAGAAAACTTCCCTAACCTAAAGAAAGAGATGCCCATGAACATACAAGAAGCCTACAGAACTCCAAATAGACTGGACCAGAAAAGAAATTCCTCCTGTCACATAATAATCAAAACACCAAATGCACTAAACAAAGAAAGAATTTTAAAAGCAATAAGGGAAAAAGGTCAAGTAACATATAAAGGCAGACCTATCAGAATTATATCAGATTTCTCACCAGAGACTATGAAAGCTAGAAGATCCTGGGCAGATGTCATACAGACCCTAAGAGAACACAAATGCGAGCATAGGCTTTTATACCCAGCAAAACTCTCAATTACCATAGATGGAGAAAACAAGATATTTATGACAAAATGAAATTTAAACAATATCTTTCCACAAATCCAGCCCTACAAAGGATAATAGATAGAAAATATCAACATAAGGAGCAAAACTACACCCTAGAAGAAGCAAGAAAGTAATCTTTCAACAAACCCACACAAGCTTAATTCTACCTCTGTCAACAAAAATAGCAGGAAGTAACAATTACTTTTTCTTAATATCTTAATATGAAAATTAGTATTACTAACATATCCTAATAGATTGAAATCCAAAAATATAAGGAATTAGAAATTTGTTGGCTGTAATCCAATGGTCTCTCTAATTTGGTAATTGGAGAAATAGTTCCAATATTGTACAACCCATATACACTTTCTGCTATTTTTTTAAAATAATACATCACTACTAGAATTTTTTTAAAATGAACATAAATAGATAAAGTCTTTCTGTTTCTTTGTTTTGTTTTTAGTAGAGCTTAAAGTCTTGGTGCTTACTGTGGTACAAGACCAAAATAAGAACAATGTCTTATTGTTCTTATTTTGACATGTCTTGCTGGGTTCCACATAATGGTCTTGAAGTCAGGCTTCTCCTATCTCAGCCTCAGTATTAGTAGGATTGTTTATTTGATATGTTTACGTTATATTATGGTTTTCAGAACGGTTCACATATTTCAAAAGTTTATACAGCCAAAGAAACGCAGACAATTAACTTGGGAGGTGGCTTGTAAGAGAACAGCAAAGAGTGAGACTGTTTTACTTGAAGTTTGTAACTATTGTATCAAGTTTGAAAAAGATGACTTTATAAGTTACTCTTTCTCTGAGATGAATGCTTTTCAAAATCACTACAGTCAATGAACCAGATTTTTACCCTCACCTAATGTCTGTGCCACTCTACAAGCAGAACCATTATTTATTGAAACAGTTGGTAAATGACTTCATGGATAGACCATCTTAATACACAAACCATTTCTTAAATGAATTTAACCTGTTCTCTGTAGGCTGACAATGATGATAATCACTCAAGTCAAATAGCTTTGACCATAGCAGGAAATCTGTATCTAAAAATTGTTCCTACAATTCATTCCTAGTACAGCAGAACATCAATTCTCAGCTTAGCTACAATGGTGGTAAAATCCTTTAGTGATGCGAGGATCATTGAAGTACGGCCTTATTACAATGAACTCCAATGTCTAAAAATTGTTCTTATTTTGGTCTTGTACCACAGTAAGAGCCAAGACTTTAAGCTCTACTAAAAGCAAAACAAAGAAACAAAAAGACTTTATCTATTTATGTTCATTTAAAAAAAATCCTAGTAGTGATGTATTATTTTGAAATATACAGTTAATATGTTTGGAGTTATTTCAAATTTATATTGAAACAAATGTATGTATTTCTCAAATGTATGTGCAGTATTGCTGTAGACAAACATTTACATAAGACTTCAATTGATTGTTGTTTTATATCAAACAATTTTTATAATACTCATTTTTATTTTTACAATATTTTATAAATTTTAATGAATATGACAAACTTAAAAAAAGAAAGGTTAAAAAATACAAAAATAGATCCAGAGTTTAAATCAAGGTACAGTTCAGAAGACATCCCTGAAAAACTATAGAAACAATGGATAGAAAAAAATGTAAGAATGTAAAATGCAGTGGCGTATCATTCAACCATAAAGAAGAACCAAACATCATTTGAAAAAAATGGATGAAACAAGTAGTATGTGTCAACCAACATAAAAATAAAACTAGACCACATTAAAACAAAGAAGCAAAAAAATATGTTCTCTATTATTGAGTAATTTCCATCTCTAAGAAATGTTCAAACATTCAATAGTACCTTTTAGGTTGATATTCTATATAGATAGATATCATAGAAATCAAAATCATAGATAGATTTTTGATTCTACAATATAAGAACAACCAATAAATACTAATTAAAATGCACACTAGGAAAAATATTACTTCATTATTTTAGTTAGTCCTACTAATGACATGAACTTCTAGCTATATACTTTCTTTAAAATTTTCCTCATATGATAGACATCTTGTCTATTTTTTTCTCTCTTAGCAAACATGGAATTATTCCAAATTGTGTAGTGAGGACAGACACAAAGAAACTGTCTATGTACAGCTATGTGCATTGATGAAAACAGAGAGTATTTATAGATGTGTGGACAAGGTATAGGTTGCTTCACTATTGAAGAAATATTCTTTCTTTCCTTTAGTAGCAATTAAATTCTTGGAGAGCAACATGGCTTCATGGATATTTCTTTCTTGTAACTTTGAGTACCTGTGGGCAACTGAGGACACTTCAGCCCTCATGAGTCCTCTCCATTCATAACAGTCAACAGTTTATGAATCCTTGGCAACAATGGGCAGTATACCAAGAGGTCTCACACTTTCATGAGGAAAAGTTAGTGTGCCCATTTTGTGTAGGTCTCTTTCAGGTAACCATTGCAGCCAACAGCCCCAGAGAACAGGAGATATGTCATGTCTGGAAGACAAAATTCCTTAACAGTCACTTGGTAGGCTATGATGTTTTAACTGACACTATTGGCTGCTCTTTAATGATTTAGGTATATTTTTTCCTTTGGACTAAATATATATATATATATATATATATATATATATATATGACAGTTAACTTTAGCTTTCTGATATTTTTCTGGAGTGTGTGTGTGTGTGTGTGTGTGTGTGTGTGTACCCATGTACAGGTACAGGTGCCAACTAGGTTGTAGAGGGTCCTTTTCTGTTGCTACCTTCCTTATTTCTTAAAGATAGGGTCTTTGCTGAACTTGAAGCATTCTGTTACAGCTAGACTGGTTATCGATACTAGAAAGCCTCTTGAATTTGTATCTCCATCTCCAAAGCTAGGAATATAGATTTACACTGCTGTGCCCAGCTTTTAACATAGGGCCTAGGCATTCAAACTCACGCTGTGTAGCAAGCACTTTAACCCACTGTGCCATCTCTGAAGCACTCACATTCATATTAATTGTTAATTTGACTGCATTGTCACCATATAATGTTGAGTGTCATATCTGTATTTAGAAATATTTATTTGGATTTTATTTATGTCATAACAAGCACTGAACTCTTATGGATGTTGGATAGATGTTTGGAAAATTATATTTTATGTCTTTAATATACAGTATTGAATATACACAATATACATAAATATGTGAAAGCCATTTTGATATTATATTAGATATGGTATGTATGACTGTCCTCTGAACTTATACTCCCAGTGTATAAGGTATGAAAATGATGAACAATTTTGAGCAATGAACTAGCCTTTTGAAGATGCAAACGTTATAAAGCCTCGGTAGCTCAGGGAGGACAATATTGGTACAAGCATAGAGAAATGGCACACAGGGAAAAGTCCAGAGGTAGATTAAAATACTCTAAGGTATTTATTTTTATAGGGAGCATATGAAATCTCTGAAAAACTATGCATTATTCAGCAACTCATGTTGCCATAACTAGAAGCCAGTGTTGGATACACTCTTTCTCTGCTTGTTACAGTAAATTCCAAGTAAATCAGAGAAGAAATGACTTAAGAGGAAATGACTAAAAGCAGGAGATGACTTTTATGGGTGAAATTTTAATTATGAATCACAATAGAAAATATTGATGTTTGAAAAATATTCAAAATAATACTAGAGTCCCCAAAATAGAAGTCTACACAAGTGAAGCTGAAAGGCAAATGATAAAGAGAAACTTCTTTGAAGCTCTCATAATATTGACAAAAGCCCTAAAAGATAAAAATCCTCCTGTATTTTGATATGCCAAAATGTGATAGTACAAAATAATACAAAGCACTGTTGAAAGAAAAAATATTAATGGCTTTTAAAAATTCCCAGCCATGGTTATAATAAAACTTCAATAGGGAAAATACCTGAAGTTCAAAAATGTATTAGAAGCATATGTAGAAATAGCACTTCCTCACATTCTTTTTGAAAGTGCAAGTTGTTATATGTTGGGGTGAGCAATTTAGTAATACAGTTGTAATTTTAGAATTACAACTGCAAAATTGATTTGAACAATTACCAGTCTAAGGACTTTTCCTCTGCAGATACAACCATGCTACGGCTAAACTGATCCGAGGACCCTGATCTAGATAGGCCCTGTGTAATGACAGCCTGTGAGCAGATGAGTCCGCTGACTTCTTGTGAATAATAAGTAATAAGAAAGTTGTGATGACAAGACGTTCAAAGATAAGGTTACCAAAAATTTCTACTCTATTATATGTATGTGTTCCCTCCCTTCCTCTCTGTCATCTATATGTCTGCCTATCATCTATCTATCCATCCATTCATCCATCCATCTACCTATGTATCTATGTATCTATCTATTATCTATGTATCTAGCTATCTCTCTATGTCTTTATGTCTGTCTGTCTGTATGTATGTATGTATCTATCTATCTACCATCTTCTATTTATGCTTTTTCTATCCCACTTATATCTTGTTTCTCTAAACACTTTCAATGATCATGATTCAAAAACAGATTTTACTTTGCTCAAACCTTTAGCCAACCTCAAATCACAGCCTGATAGATGTTACAGAATTAGAAAGAACTTACACTTTCTTGGCTTCTTGGCCAACAGAATTATTATGCCACAGAAGGTTATTAACATTTCATATGTATCTAAATATACCTATGCCATTTACATTTAATACACTATTTCTATTTAAGAAATCAGAAAGAACCTAAAATTCAATCAATAAATAATGGATTATCTATGATATAACACATTCATTAAAGGATTCTGAACAATGTAGAAAAGGATATCCTTTGTATATTAATATGAAAATATAACATACTATTAAAAGCAATGCATAAAACAGGACACACACAATGCTGCAGTTTGCTTATACATTAAAATGTAAAAGCATTTTACATTGGGAGAGGACAGAAGAACACACAATATTTTGCAGGATAAAGTGGGTGGAAGTTGATGGTTGAAGTACAGCAGTAGGACTTTTGTCTCTGACATTTTTTTTTTATTTACTTCTCAATTATATGAATGGCTCAGATACTCTACAAACCGTTTAAATGTTTGCATAAGGAAAGCAATACCTAGAAGGCATATACTGTGTTCTAAGAAGCAAAACGTGGAATAAGAAAAAGAAATGAATGTTGTATGAATAGTACATATGCATGTACCAGTAAGCAAATGGGAAAGAGAAAGAGATGAACGGGATTGAAGGAGAGTCCAGGTGGCTTCAATGGCATCATTTTATAGTTTTACTTCAAGTTGTACCAGATGGATAAGTAAGTGAAAATACTGTTGATTTCAGGGTCAGGAATTAATTTAGGTTATTCAAATGTATTTAAACATTTTAATTAAATTTACTTATTTATCGTGTGTGTGTGTATGTGTGTGTGTGTGTGTGTGTGTGAGCACATGCATACATGTGTGTGGATACATGTTCCCTCCCATGCTTTCCATGTGTGGAGGTCAGAAGACAACTTTATAGAATCTTTTCTTTCCTTCACTATATAGATTCCTGTGCTTGATGTAAAGTTGTTAGGCTTAGAGGCAAGGATCTTCACCCTCTTTACAATCTTGCCAGCCTGATTTTAATGTATTTTATGGTTCAATGTTTTAATATTAACATGTTTCTTTTAAAAAACATATACAATTTAAGATAACTAATAAGTCATTGTACTGATTTAAGAAGATTCATACAAAGAAACATAGAAGCTCCTTAGGGTTCTTTAGTCTTTGCACCTGTGACAGTGAGAACATTAGCATCTTTAGGACCTTCTGGTTATAAGCGACTATAACAAGACAGTTACATTTAATGTTCATAATAAGCATATCAATCTGAAATATAATTAGAGTTCATTTAGTAAAAATAAAAAAATTATTAGCTCATTAGAGAGGGAAGCAAAATGAACAAATATTGTGATTTTCAAACATAAAAGAATTAACAACACATACATAGGTTCACTTTCACCAATTAGCCACTCCACCTAATTTTAATGAATTTCCTATGTAACATACTAACCCCAAATGATAGTATGTATAATATTTCTAAAGAATATTTTTCTAGCTCTACTTTCCCCTCAGGGGATTCTAATTATGGCCTTCAGAACCAAGTGGAGCAAATTCAATTTCTCTTGCAGCAGTCCTTTAAACATTTTGGATTCTTTAAATTATCTTCTAGATTTTCTATTTTCGAAAGAGATACACATCATTCTTAAATTGTTCTTTCTTTGATAAGTGGCCTAACCTTTGGAAAACTGAGTTAGAGCGGATTAATTTCCCATAAATTTGGCACTCGAAACATAACTGTTATTGAGGCAGGATTTCAGAGAAAAATGTCTTTTTAATTGAAAATAGATTTTTCTCTCATACAATACATCCTGACCACAGTTTCCCCTCTCTCCAATCCTCCCAGTCCCTGCCTCCCCTCTCTCCTAGAACCATTTTCCCTCCTTTTCCTTCAGAAAGGAGAAGGCCTGCAAGAGACAACAACCAAATAAGACAAAGTAAGATACAATAAGACAAGGCCAAACCTTCATATTGAGCTGGACAAGCCAACCCAATAGGAAAAAGAGTCCCAAAAGCAGGCAAAAGAATCAGAGATAACCCCCCTTCAACTATTAGGAGTCCCACAAAACCACCAATCTAATAGCCACATTGTATACCCAGAGGACCTGGTACAGAGTAAAATGCCTTATGTATTAATAGATATTGGATGGATAAATCAGCCCGATAGAGATCACTGTGAATTACATTGCTGACAGCTGTCAGGTTATATTAACTCCAATAACAAACAATCCCCAAGGCTATTAATTTAATAAAGCAAATGTTTGTTTACTATTCGGTTTACAAATAGGATTAACGTGAGAAAGGAAGAATGGGGGTGGGAAAAGCCATTATGTAGAAGGACTGTAACAGAACGTATGGGAAAGGAAAGTAAAGAGATGAATACTGGAGTGAAAATCATCAACTGGGAAAGCAGGTAAAGGCAAAATACATGGGAAAGCTAATGGTGTATGAACAAGCCACATGGAAGTATACTTCATTGTGATCTAATGTAAAACTTACTACCGAAGGAGGAGGGGCTGGAGAGATGGCTCAGTTGTTGAGTACCTACTGATCTTCCACAGGATCTGAGTTTAGCTACCAACACTCACTTCAGGAGGCTCGCTCACAAATCCCTGTAACTTCATCTCCAAGGGATCCAACGTTCTAGTCTGAGGGCTCATACCCTGCTGCAGATTTGCACATACACACGGTTAAAATAAATTTCCTTTTAAAGGGAGTTTAAAGGGAGGTAGCCTACATAGGTGAATAATGTTGGTCACAGAAGCTCTAGGTTATCAACTGAAAACTCTAGTGTCCTTGGAGTTGTTGGTCTGAGGCATGTAAAGCCCATTGCCACTGCTCAGAACTAGATACATGAGCTACTGCTGAAGACATCTCATACTGTGGTGACAGGAATTTGGAGAAAACAAGCTGGCACTGAGGCAAAAGCTTCCTGCCTGCTGGCTGGGTTTGATGGCATCAGAAGACATGCTTCAGGTTGTATGGAGGGAAAAGGCATCAATGTTATTACCCAGCTGTAGATCCACCATGTATACAAGTCAATTGTCAGGTAATAGGTGTACATTGGTACAATAGTTTGTGAATATTATAACTGTAATCATCTGTTTTATTTATGCTTTCCTGAATTTGAGAACTAGGAGAGAATTTTTGCTTGGAACTGTCAACCTGGTCAGAAGTCCTTGACCCGAGAGGTCCAAAGCTTTGAGAGATAACCTGCTTCCATTGCTAGGCTAAATGGTCATGTTGAGCTCAGAAAACTGCCTTATAAGTCTTCCTGTTTATGCCCGTAGAGTAGTGATATGCTCAGTTTTAGTCAGAGAAGCCTCATTTTGCAATAGACACGGTCATGGTTGAGACTCATAGCTAGTCAAAGTGCTAAGAATAAATGACTTAACTTTTCAGCATGAAACAGAACATCTATATCTCCTCATCTAAGGCTAAAGGAATGTTATAGAAGAAGGACCAGAGAGCAGAGAAGAACACCACAGAAAGCTCTCTTCAAGGCATGAAATGTCTATTGAAAATATTAACTTACAACAGCTATGGTTATCTTCACAAAGCTTCCGCCCAGATGTCAACATTCAATCATGACTGCGGCTGGGGATTATGAAACCCCTCCCTCCATGAAGTACTGTATATAACCAATGATTGCTGAATAACAGGGAGACATTTTTCTCCAGTGGTATTACTACTGTCAATTTGCCCATGCCCCAGCAAATAAGCCTTCACCTTATGGTCATGAGAGAAAACCTAATTAAACCCAGTGGGTCACAAATGAATAAATTGCATGAAAGCAGAAAGAAGTCTAGTTGAGAAGAAGAGAGTTCTGCAGGAGAAGGTGGAGGACAGAAGAAGGTAATGGGGTGAATATGATGAAAGTCAATTATATACACATACAGCACTGTAAAAATAAACCAATAAAAGGTTTATTTAAAATGCAAAGAAAAAGGTTAAGTATGTTCACACAGTAAGTAGAAATATCATTAATGAGAGGACAGGCAGGGATTCGGAAAGCTACGCTAACTTTTAAGTTCTTCCCTAACTAGATTCCTGCGGCTATAGGCTGCAAATTACTCCTCAATCACTATTCAAACCATTTTCAATTTTAGCTAGATATATGACTATTATTAACTTTATATTAGACCACATGTTGGAATTCCAGCTATAAATAAAAAAAAAAAGATGTTCAACTTGAGGGATGTACAGCCATTTCCATCTCTGTTCTTGCTGGGTAGAATGGGCAATCAAATCTGGAATGCCAGCACTTAGAAAGGGTCATAGATGTGCCCTTGGACAAGTAGCCTAGACAACATCACGGCAAAGCCAAGGATCTGAGAGCAGAAGCCTGCTGTCCTGCGAATGGGAGGCTGGTACCATTGCTTATGCTGTAGCTACTTTGATGGTGTCTTATTTGTCTCCTTTCTAATCTTTCATATATTGCTCTACCTAATACTTCCACTGGAGAAAGGAAGATATACCTATATAGTTATATATGTGTATATAAATATATATAGCTTTATATATAAAAAGGATGCCTTTGAACTTTACAATTCTGTATCATTCAGCAGAAAAATAATTGAAAATGTGCTTGAATAATTGCATTATGCCATTGCTGTTATAAAAAAAACTTATGTAAAAATATGATAATCCAGCCACTTACTCAAGTATATTTTAAAGTTGTTTCTATGTGAGAAGGTATGCTATTCATCAAATTGAAAATGTAATATATTTAAGTAGGAACCGAAACTCAAATGTATTCTGATTTTAGTCACTGAATGTCACACTTAAAATCCCAAGGTAAATTTCTAATAAAAAATATAGAAACTTTAAACAGGTGATTGACATTAGCTTCTACTGGGCTAACATTTCCAACCATGGACTTCAAATTCACATCTTAAAGGGAAGTGAAGAAAATGTACATATTACATAAAAGAATGTTTATACCAAGTGCTGAAGGTTGACAGGTAAAAGATGTGTCCATGAAAGATGTATTCTGTAATATTGCACATCTGTATACATGATAGAATGATTAAGCTCTTTTTTAAAAAAGGAATTATGTATTTATTTTATGCACATGAGTACATTGCAGCTGCCTTCAGACACGCCAGAAGAGGGCATTAGATCCCATTACAGATAGTTGGGAGTCATCATGTGGTTGCTGGGAATTGAACTCAGGACCTCTGGAAGAGCAGTCAGTGCTCTTAAACACAGAACCATCTCTCCAGGCTGATTAAGCCCTTACCCCCACTTCCTTTAAATGTATTCACTAAGTGCATTGATGCCAGCTCAAAAGGCAGATAACAGAAGCATTTATTATTGTTTCATTAGATACTTCTGCAACAGGTTTGTCCATTGTGACATTTTTCTCTAGAAGACGACTTGAGAAACTTACATAGCAAGCTTTTCCAGAATCTTCTTTTTACTTCTAACTGTTTCTCCATTTGGGAAAGTAAGCAAAGCCCAGAGGTAGCATCTAACTTTAATCTGTTTGCTATTTCAGTGCACAGTCTGCAAGAAAACTGTTTGTAAACCTCAGCTCGAGGCTTCCAGAGGAGAATGGAGATGATCAACTGCTCTGTTCAGGCACCACGTGCTATTTTGCCTTTGGGGCTGAGCTTCTTGCTGGCAGTGCTCTGCTGTTGCCTCTCAGAAGATGTATTATCGTATTCTGAACCCTGGTGGACATTGGACACACACTCTGTGCCTTTATGTCTGTGGACGGATATTTTAAGAAGGAATTTTAGTGACTGTTTTAGGCCTTTCCTTACCCATAAGTCTTACAGTTATGCATGAATAATAAAATAGTTGTTTTCTTTGTATCTGTAAAAAAAATGAAGCTAGTGTCTCACTTAAATGAATAAAGAGAGCAGCAGAACATAAAAAAAATAGCCTCAGTACTTGGAAACATATTCTTTTTAGTATAGTACCATGGTTTTTGTTCTTTTAAATGTTTTGTCTACCAAGAAAACAGAAGTTTTCTACAGAGACTAGGAGATGCCATCTGGTAATTTTTATACTATATTACTAAAATAAAAAAGTCTCTTTTTGCCAATTGTTAATGTGTCTAAAGACTCATTCTTCTGAGTAGTTAGAGATTATATCCAGGAAACCATACTTTTTTTCTGTTTTTGTTTGTTTTGTATTTATGAAAATAAGCTAAAAAAAAAAAAACAGGAAGCCAGAACATATTTGTACTAAGAAGTAAGGAATGAATAGAAACCAAGATATATACCAAGAATCATAAACTCTTAGAATTGCTCATACTCTAAAACTTTTGGAGAAATGTTCTAAAAATGATAATAAACATCTTTCCTTTGAAATTTACACCATCAACATCCATGCTAAAAACACATGTATTTTGAATGTAGAACAGATGGTAGGTTTTCATTTCGTTGAATTATTTTACAAATTGGTGAGTCAAACATCCAGTGAAATTTTTATTTTAATTTAATTTGCACTTATAAACTCTAATTGCATATAATGGAGTGTTAAGAACAGTTAACAGAGTGTCTTTATGGACCCAAAAATAAGGATGTAGGATTATTGATTTAGAGATATTATTCCTGTGAAGACTCAGAAATCAGTCAATCCCAAGAATATGAAATCTTTTCTCTGAAATATCGTTCAGCTTCATGTTTAAAAATATGTGGGTCCAATTATAGATGTGTTTGCCATTGATTACCAGTGATAAAAATGTAACGGTTAAAATACTGAATATAATAAATGAGGAGCAAGAACATCTGTAAGAGATTACCCTGCTGACCACCTCTTAGGATTTTTAGCCAAATTGAATACACTATAACATGAGATGGAGGGAACTTTTTGTATTTATTTCTAGAACTTTTACATGAGTAGCAAACATAATAGTGTGCATGTAACCCAGAGTGGAAAATATATTCTGCTGTCGGCCTGAGGGCTAGAGTTTCAGTTTGAATGCAAATGTTACCTTGCCCACCGCAATACTTTGTGAAGCCATTGAACTTAAGACCCCATCAGCCTCCTGGATGATTTAACATGCACAATGTTTGACTGTTGTTCTGAATAACTGCGTCAACTCTGAAGTATACACTTCAGAATATTCAATTTTGAAATCTAATGTAATATTTCAGTTCAATCTATTTACTTAGCTCTCTAGGAAAGATAGAGATCATTACAACTTCAAAGCTTCACAGTGTCTTTACAATATGTGGTAGAAATAACCAATTGAAAACATCCTCTTCAGGTTTCCTCGGGGGGTCTAGCTGTATCCTCTTTTATACTGTCCACTTTCTGTCAAATAATATAATCATGGTTAATCCCACCCGTTAAAATCATTGTACTCATCTTTGCCGATGATAGCTTTAATGAGACAAGACTCTAAAGGGTTCTAAAGGCACAATGAAACTCCTTCTGTCAGGGTCCTGTACCTGCTTCTGTTAAAAACACTGCTTTCAATAAGTGAATTTCATAGACAACAAATTAGTTATGTAAACCTCAAGTATATTATTTTATTGCAATCTACATTAAATACAACCCTAATTAATTAAATAAAATAAAAAATAAATAAATACTGACTGCCAGTTAAACCAGCACCATTCATTGAAGATGCATTCTTTTATCCGTTGTATATTTTGGCTTCTTTGTCAAAGATCAAGTGTCCATTAAAAGATGTGCCACAGAGGCATGTGCTACACGTTTATAGCAGCCTTATCTGCAACAATCAGAAGTTGTAAACAATCCAGATGTCCCACAATAGAAGAATGCATGCAGAAATGTGGTTCATTTACACAATGGAATACTATTCAACTATTAAGAATGAGGACATTATGAGTTTTTCAAGTAAATGGATGGAACTAGAAAATATCATCCAGGCTGAGGTAACTAGGACCCAAAATGATGTGCATGGTATGTACTCACTAATAAGTGGATATTAGCAAAAAAAGTACAGAATACCCAGGATACAATCCACAGAACTCAAGAAGGTAAACAAGCAGAAGGGCTCAAGTGAGGATATCTTAATCCCACTTGGGAGGAAGATGAAAGCAATTGCGGGGTGGGGAGAGGGAGTTGTGTAGGAAAGGGGATGGGGATGGGAAAGGGGAAACATGATCAGGTATTGGGTGGGGGAGAGACAGGAGAGAAGCTCTAAGGGCCAGCAGAATGAATGGTAATATGGGAGGACCCTCTAGAATGTACCAGAGAAATGGAAGGTGGGAGACTCTCAGGACTCAAAGGGAGGGACCTTAGATGAAATGCCCAACAGTGGAGAGAGAGAACTCATAGAATCCACTTCCAGCAGAAAGACAGGACATCAAGTGGAGGGATGAGATTGCCATCCCACAATCAAAAACTCAGAATTGTTCATGTCTAAAAGAACTGCAGGGACAAAACTGGAGAAGAGACTAAGGAAAAGGAGGTCTAGTGACAGGCCCAACTTGGGATCCATCTCAAGGGGAGGCTCCAAGGCCTGACACTATTACTGAAGTTATTATGTGCTTAAAGAGGGGAGTCTAGCATGGCTGCCTTCTGAGAGGCCCAACAAGTAGCTGACTGAGCCAGATGAAGATTTATACACCCAACCATTGGACTGAAATTGGGGGCCCCTGTGACTGAATTAGGGAAAGATTGAAAGAAGCTGAGGAAGCAGGTGATCCCATAGGAAGACCAGCAGCTTCAACTAACCTGTACTCCTGAGATCTCTCAGACACTTAGTCACCAACCAGGCAGCATTCAGGAACTGATAGGAGGCATATACTGCAGAGGACTGCCCAGTCTCAGTGGGAGAAGAGTGTCCTTAACCCTTGAGAGACTTGAGATCCCAGGGAGTGGGAAGGCCTGGCAAGGGGGTGGAGGGGCTGGGGACATCCTCTTGGAGACAAGGCGGGAGGGGAGAAGGAGGAGGACTGGTCTGAGGAACTGTGGGAGGGCAGACTGAGATGTCGGTAACAACTGGAGTGTAAAAAATAAATAAAAGTAATGTTAAATCAATCGATCAATCAATAAATAAAATAAAAATCCTATAAAGATAGATACCCAGTATTGCAGGATTTTCCCTGTGCAATCACATTAGGGCAGTGTTGTGATTAAACAGAAGGGAGGCAGAGTGAGGAGCTGAGGAGTGAGGTGGGGGAATCTCAGTAGGAGAGGGAGAACCAGAAGGGCCTCCCTTCTGACGTGGTGTTATTAAAAGGTTAGAATCATTGGGTTAAGCTTTATCATTATCAATTGGCTCTGAAATTGTTGTATTGGAATCTTGTAAATTGTGATTAAATCTAATTGGTTAACTATAAGCTTAAGAGTCTTGTTTCTACCGGGTAATTAAGTGTTGAGATGGATAACCAGTGGTGCGTGAAGCATTACATGGAAGGGGAGGAACTCGGGGGCCCCATCATAGAGATGGCCCAGCGATATCTGTGGCCTCGTATGACCAGCGTGTTGGCAGGCCTAGAGACCAAGTGGGTGAGATCACCTGGAGCAGGGGCTAGTCGCAGAGAGTTGGTAGGCCGGTAATGATTACCTCAACAACCCAGTGTCTTGCTCTCATAAGTAAAAAAACAAGATTTCAGTCTACTGGTTGGTATGCATCTAGTGACACCTCAGTGGATAGCGAGGTTCACTTGGCTATGTAGGGAATAAAGAGGTCAAAAGATGAATGTACAGGTTTTCTCTTGTACTACCTTGTATCATACCTTGCATGAAACACTCCCCAGATCT
This sequence comes from Hylomyscus alleni, assembly GCA_019843855.1. Taxonomy (NCBI): domain Eukaryota; kingdom Metazoa; phylum Chordata; class Mammalia; order Rodentia; family Muridae; genus Hylomyscus; species Hylomyscus alleni. The sequence goes on along the minus strand of JADRCC010161316.1, from coordinate 485 downwards.
CTATGCCTTAACAGTAGACATTTGTTCTCATTCAATCCCACAGGACACCATGGCTGTTACGACTCTGCTCTCCAGGAATATGCATTTGCCTAGGTCTTTCTCATTGATTCCTCTGCAGCAGGAAAATAGGTAGAAAAGACATATACATACATACATACATACATACATACATACATACATAGTTCCCAAATCTTATTTAAGCTTTGGGAATCAGCCTCAGAGGCTGTATACAAGTCAGACACACATTATATTCCCTGCAAGCTTATGAATCACATGTGTGCATGGTTAGAAAAATACTAACAACTTTGTTAAAAATACTAACTTTGTTAGTGGCAAGTATTAACAAAGAAGAGAGAAAAGATATTAGAGAGATAGAGAGAGTAAAAAGAGAATATGGATATGAGAGAGGGGAGAGAAAGAGAGGGAGAGAGAGAGAGAGAGAGAGAGAAAGAGAGAGAGAGAGAGAGAGAGAGAGAGAGAGAGAG